>OZ026503.1:11806327-12016327 GCA_964019985.1 Aurelia sp. 4 Dawson et al 2005
GGATTCTAAAAAGTTCATTTTTTCACATTAATTACACAAAACGTCAAATCTGGATCACAGTGGGAGGAGGAGGGAGGAGGAGGAGGAGGAGGTAGGACTGACTTTTTATGTTTGAAGAATGAAAACATCGTTGAAGGAGCTTTAGCTCAACCGGAAGGAATACGCCTACCTACGTACCTATATAGAGAGGGAGGAATCAGGAATTTTGTAACAATAGGCATTATCTTTCATTATAGATTGATGTCGAATACCTTTGTTCTGCAAAACTACTGACAACTTACATTGGTCCTGTGGTAGATTTCAAGCAACTATCCCGAAAACAAGGGGTGCAGTTAATCGAAGAAATCATGCAGAAACTAGCACAAGGAAAAGTGAAACCCATCACAGCAACTGATCCAAAGAGTGTGAGTACTATTTCCATTTTTAAACTACTTTAAATCAGCATTTTACATGAACCTAGAAGCTATCGGGTGAGCCAAATCATACATCGTCAAGCACTTTTGCTAATAATGAAGGTCATTTGTGACAGGGTCCTATTGTTTGGTGTCCTAGCAGGAAACCCTTAATTTCATTCTTTCTTCTTTAAAGAATAATGACCAGTTAGCGCCTGATTTTATCGGTTATATCAGAAAAAGGCAACCTACTTTCATTCGAGATGCTTCAGGAAGTGATAGACTAACTTCTTTAGTCCCATTTTTGCTTTGTTTGTTGAATTGGATGGTGGCACTCAGCTGCAAATGGGACTGATAATCATACTATATGAAAATCCGGCCAAAATTGCTGTGAAACTGGTGCGACCAATGAGATTGCAGAGTTCCAAACAATAGTTGACTATGTTCAAACTTACCAATGGGATATCAACATTTCAACCTTTTTCCAAGAATTAGCCTCTCTTTAGTCTCGAAGCTTCAGGAGTGGTGAAAGGTGCAAGGATCACTGCCGATTGCTGTGGTGAAACCTTAAGAATAATTTCGCCTTTAAAGACAAGGTTTCCCATCTCAAAGTGAAGGGGCCCTCGAGCGATACACAGCAGAAGTGCTCATCTTGACTCAGATTGGTTTGGTTTTCTTTACACCCTCAATGAAATACGAATTTTTTTGAGGCGTTTTAGAATTGGTGAGTTGTGATCGTGTAGAATGGGCCTAAGCTCTTGGCTTCCGGCATCAAACTGAGGCTCTTCACTCTCTGCCCAAACTTATGATTAGTTTTATTATAAGTCGTAGTTGTAGCGATAATTAGCCCATCAAGGAACGAAACTACGGCGATTTTCATCAGTTGAAGGAAGTGATGCGATTTGAATCGATATGACGCATGCCATCTGAAAGTACAGTCTATCCTCTCTCCATTGACATGGAGGTGGGTAGATTGATTGAATGTTTCACCACTTAATTGACGGTTTCGTAGGTATTGCCAGATTTAGGTTCTGGAAAATGACGGAGCATTTACATAGACGAAAAATCCATCTTTGTGATAACTTATATTATCATTATCAAGGAATGAATCTCATGGAAATCGAGTTGTTCCTTCCTTAAGGCATATATGCAAAGTTTGTTTCGTCATTTTCAACATAAAAAAGTGTCAATTTCGCTCTTGCAGCATGCTGCACTTAAACTTTACCACACTTGCTTCTTAGTGATAAAAAATTCCATAAAATGTACAGGGTGTCCCAGGAAAATTGTGCCCCGTTTGCCTGAAGATTGCGACAAAGCAACGAAAGATTCTCACTAACCTTTTCCATGATGTTGCTCTTCAGATGTTCAATTAAAGTTTGCCACTGTCCCCGTGAAAATCCGTTGAAAAATGATGGAGCTATGACTTTCAGAAGAACAAATTTGCCTGTTGACTGAATCCAGCGGTCGGCCATTTTATCTTACTATTTTGCAACGATAAACAGCTTCATGGATGAACTGAAATAGCAGCTTCTAATGTCATAGCTCTCACGAAAATTCCAATAATTCTCAGATAGTTCAACTATTTTGTACCCCACGATCTTTGATGGAATACAAAAATGAAGATAAGAATTCCCAAGGCAGTAAAACATCAAAGGTTTCGACAAAAATATATTTCAAATTAAATTTGTCTCCTTCCCTATATAGATTTCTTCCTCAATTTGTTACAAGCAATTGTTGATTTACTACCGAAGACAATGAACTAAAAGAAACAAGAGAGGCAAAAGATTTTGAACTGATCAATAAACTGAATAATTGGTTCAGACACTCTTCACACCTGCAAACAAAACGTGACTATATGTTTGTCATTACCGTTTGGTTGTTTATTATCTTGGGGCACTTGTCTTCGTTTTGACATTCAATCAAGGGTCGTGGGGTATGAAATAGCTGAACTCTCTGATGATTACTGAAACTTTCGCGAGAGCTATGAAATTGGAAGTCACTGTTTCAGCTCATCCATGAAGCTGTTTACCGTTGCAAAATAGTAAAACAAAATGGCCGACCGCTGGTTTCAGTCATCAGGTAAATTTGGCCTTCTAAACGTCATAGCTCCATCATTTTTCAACGGATTTTTACGGGGATGGTAGCAAACTTTAATTGAACATCTGAAGAGCAACATCAAGTAAAAGTACGGTGAGGACCTTTTGCCGCTTTGTCGCAATCTTTAGGCAAACGGGGCACAAATTTTCTGGGACACCCTGTATGCTGCATATTTCAGTAAGGAGAAAGATTGTACTTTTAGACGGTATACCGGGTGAGCTAGAAAAAAGTTTGCACATTTGAAAATTTATGGCATCAAGAGTACTTCACAGATTTGAACGATTCAAATTCTTGTTGAAAGGCGAATTGTCGAGTTATTTCTGTCATTGTTCTCGCTCTTTTACCCGCACTAGAATTATGGTAAATTCGTATTTACAAAAATTAAATGTTTGAAAAATGACTGCAAAAGGGCCTAAAACATTTATCAGATCAGAAAGGAATCCTCTCACAGATCATAAAAGAAAATGCAAATGATCATAGGTGAGACATATCCACTGCACATTTATTGCCATGGAACTGAAAATCTTTCGTATTTGTTTGAAAATTGATGTCTTGTAACTCTTTAAAGAGGTGTAACGCCCATTGCGTATTGTTCTGTATAAGGAGAGTCCTTGCAATTTGATCAACGTTTTAGGACCTTTTTCTGTCATTAGGCAACCAAGAAATTTTACAGTAAAGTTACATTCATCGATACTTCTAAGGGAGCGATCATAAAGTATATGGGGGTGGATGATTTTCCAAAAATCTAGCTTAAAAGTTAATGCCCCATCCTACATTCCTATTCACTTATTTATGGCCCAATAGCAATAACTAGGACATTTTTCATGACCCCATCAAATAATTTAGCTTTTAGAATGCAGGCTCGATGATTTTACCCGGTAGTGTAATTTCAGAAATATAACTAAATAATGAAGCACTGGTCGGCACTTGTTACCTGCTGAACTAAACAAAAGAGGGAAAGAGAAAAAAGGAAATGAATAGAAAAGCAACTGTCAAGTTGGATAAAGTAACAGAAAACAATTTTGCAGCATTTGCAACCATTTCTAAATTTTAGAAATAACCTTTTGTGATGAAACTTTTATGGCCCCATGAAATACATCTGATTATTTCTCATAGCTCCAAAAAGTCCTAGCAGATTTTTCATGGCCGATCCAAATATCATCCACCTCCATATAGCAGATACTTTATGACTGCTCCCTAAGGCTGGTAAGACACCGATCAAGTCACAGAAACACTTCAATCTTTTGGCTGTTTACTAGAATTTGAATCATTTCAAATCGGTGTAGCAGTATTGGTGCTATGAATTTTCAAAAGTGGGAACTTTTTCCGGGCTCACCCGATGCATCACATCTACTTACATTTTATCAGTTTTTAAGATCTTCCATTCCAGTTAGGTTGCTCTGCAAGGGATAACAGGAAGCAGCAAATGTGATAGATGCGATTTTTCATAAGCGAGAACATCAATCTTAAACCTGAAATCAATCTTAATGAAGAATATATTCCTTAAAATTTTGAAATCAAAGATCTTCATTGGTATCAGGTCCTCATTAGTTCTTTCTATGTGTCCTCTTCAGCTCCATTGACTCTAGATGCATTACGTAAACTAGGTTCCGCGCATTTTTCACGATCTGTTTCATCGTAGCATCACATTATAGTAGTTTTCCGCGTAGCTCTTAGCTGAGCATATACGTGAAATTGAAAAACTGAAGTTGAAAAATGTGTTTACTGTGGTACGAAGCTGCAATTAACTTCACGGGGTAGATCGCATATTTTTCTTGAAAGCAAATGTTGTGAAGACAAACAAGGTATCAGCACGTAGCTGAAAGGCTCCGCTATCCTTTGAGGTGTTGCTTGGTCACTTTAAGATGTGCTTACTGTCTGAAAGAAAACAACAGTTAAAAAATATGGAAATTCATTCATTTCTCGGAGCATTCCCTCACTTCCAGTCCACCCTGAAAGTGTGAAAAAAGCAGAGTTATAAATGTGCTTTGGAGCATGAAATTTGAGTGAGAAACAGAGGTCAATCATTTTGCAAAAAAAAATTCCCCGAGCGACCTCTACTTCATCGCTATGTCGAGTTTTCGCAAAACGTTGACTGGAAAACGATAGCGATCATTTCACTCAAAATGAGGAATTCAGGACTCGAAATTTTCATTGAATCTGGCTTTTCGGATAGTAATCATTGCTTAAAATGACCATGCAGCATCTCAAAAGATAGCTAAACCTTTGAACCAAACTGTGATAGAAAGCATTTGACATAGCTTTTGATTTCAGGGAGCTTGTTGTGATCTAAAGTACGACCAAAAACTATGTAGAGTTAAAACTTTTTTCGATGCCATTTCGGCTCTATTTGCTTAATAGTAAAAGTTAAGGTCTCTTTCGAAAGAGGAAGAAAAGCGTAATATCCTTAAGCAGCATTTTCGAAATTTAAACTTACAGAAGCGGGTTGAAATCAAGCCTCAAAAAAGGCAACTCTTAGCCCACGCAGCCGTCAAGGTTGGAAAACATATGGCTGAAAAGCTCTATCTTAGCTGTATCCAAATTTGTCCTCCGTTTATTTGTTGACGACGTAGATTTTTGTCCATATGCAAAGAAATGGCCAAGGGTTAGCAGATTTTAGAAAAGTTGGTTTCTCCAAAATCGGGGAGAAGCAACTAGTCGCTACTGCAACGAATAACACGGACTTTATCACAGCAAAATCGTTTCGAGCATGGAAGGTTATCTTAAGGGAGTTTAACCGAAAGTCACTCTCTCGTGATCATTGATACTTTCTTTGAAAAAGCATTCTATTTGAATTCACGTTGTTCGGTCATGCATCTTAGATAACAATCGTTTCTTGCAAAAGCACATGAAGTGTATCGATTGTAGCTAATCTCTCAAGCCGCCACATTCGCCAACTAGAAACACTGCGCTACTGCAATGGTACTTTCAAAAACTGTAAGCGTATCAAATTTAATTGTTTAGAATCAAAACAAAATATTCTTTGAAAGAAATCAATAACATTTAGGAAGAAAAGGTGACTTTCGACTAAACTCTCTCGAGACAATCTTTCACGCTCGATTCAGTCTTATTGTGATAAAATCCGGGTTATTCGTTGCAGTAGCGACTTGTTGCTTCTCCTGATTTTGGGGAAACCAACTTTTCTAAAATCAGCTAACCCTTGGCCATTTCTTCGCATATGGACAAAAATCTACGTAGTTAACAAATAAACGGAGGACAGATTTGGATACAGCTAAGATAGAGCTTTTCAGCCATATATTCTACAATCTCGACGGCTGCGTGGGCTAAGAGTTGCATTTTTTGAGGCTTGATTTCAACCCCCTTCTGTAAGTTTAAATTTCAAAAATGCTGCTTAAGGATAGTACGCTTCTCTTCCGCTTTCGAAAGAGACCTTAACTTCTACTATTAAGCAAATAGAGCCGAAATGGCATCGAAAAAAGTTTTAACTCTACATAGTTTTTGGTCGTACTTTAGCTCTTGAAGTTTGTTTTGGTCACAAGCCACTACACTCTACACTACTTACAGATTTGCTCTACAATATTTATGTTTTCAGAAGCAATCGGGGATTTGGTAACCCCCCCCCCTACGCAAGGCAGCGACATGATGCGAAGTGTCCGTGACTACTGAATTAACTCGTTGTACTTGAGTTTAGTACCTGATCATACTCGCAGCAGAGTAATGGAACGGAGCGTGGCTTTTCTTATTGCATAATTCCTAAGGCTTCTATCGACCTTTTGCACGTAAATAATCAGTAAACCTTCAATTGGAACTTTAATTTTTTAACTGTGAACGCCCATTTCCTATGATTGACTTTTTCTGGTATCAAAATCCAACATAGAAGATTCGCGTAGCAAGGTACGATAAGCCTTGACTTTGTTTCAGCAAAATTTCAAAATTCAACGTTCTGGGCCCTTTGTATGCAGCACTATAAGGGACGAGTAAACTAGAAATGTGTAAGGCCCTGTTCACACTAATCCGTTTTTGCATGAAAACGGATATGGTTAGCTCTGTGATAGAAAATTTGGTTTGCACCCACATTAATCCACTCTAACAATGGAGTTCAATGAATACGCTGGCAAAGGAGAGCTGGATAAAAAGGAGCTAAGCAAATATGCATGTTTGTAATGTGAACACAAAATACATAGGAATTTGAATTCGCTAACAACAACAAGCCTTGCTAGAATCTGTTTCAAAGAGAGACAATCGGGTGCGTTTTTAAGAGCAAGTGTGAAAACTAATTGAAAGATATGCGTCTTTATCTGAAGACGGAGAATTGTGAACGGCGAGGAAAAATAGCTCCGTTTTTAGGAGTAAAAATGGATCAAAATGAAAACGGATTCGCATGAACGGGGCTTAAAGAGAGGCAGGATTTGGGAAAGAACTGGTTTCACTAAACATTTCAAGCTGTTAAAACGAACGGATCGGAATTTGCATAACCGCGTTTATATCAATGGTTACTAACTCTAACAGACTAATTGGCTATTGCTGCGTCTAGCACGACTAAGGAGTCAAACATTTCTCCTGATATTTGCCCGAAGTACACGATGGAAAACCTCCAAATAAATCCTCACTTTCATGGACCAATCAGACAGCGTAGAAAGGGAGAATAGCGAATTGGCCACGGCGAAAATCAGGGAAACTTTGATTCCGATCTTATATAGCTCCAAGGAGCACCCACTCCAGAATACGTAGTAGAGCAAGGACAGTACGGTTGTACTTGGACGCTCGAACTTCCTTTGCTATGGGATGAAATCCCGCTCTATTTTCGTACTAATTTATTCGCATGTTTCTCTATACCTTGACTTTCGGATATTGGACATTTGCACGGTGGTTTAGTTAGAAAATTTGTTTATTGTTCACTGTTTGCTTAATGAAAAGTGATTTTGATCAGCGACACAATGTTTTACCTATGTTAATTTTGCTTTTTTCGTGCTTTGAACAGAATCGAACCCATCAGCACGTGGAAGAAACAATCGACCAAAGGCTGATACCTTCTCATACAATGCAAAACAACTTCGTGGCGCCTCCGCGTTTCCAACACAGTTATGACAAGCCAACGAATTACTTTCAGCCAGAAGGCTCCGTCCAGTCTGCTTTTCCATACAGTGTGCCTTTCGCGGAAGCAACGGAGGACAACTGGGA
Organism: Aurelia sp. 4 Dawson et al 2005; assembly: GCA_964019985.1. Lineage (NCBI taxonomy): Eukaryota > Metazoa > Cnidaria > Scyphozoa > Semaeostomeae > Ulmaridae > Aurelia > Aurelia sp. 4 Dawson et al 2005. The sequence continues at coordinate 11,813,959 of OZ026503.1, forward strand.
CGCAGAACCGTGTGGATTTGTGCAGCCTCAAATCGGAAAACAAGGATCAGAAGGTTAGTGTTAAGTTACCTTTTGTCTACTTGGAGCAACTGTGGCATGAATCTCAACAATTAGATTACTGTTCATTTCATTTCATTTTCATTTTAAACTCTTATGCACAATGGCCACGTCAGACGTACAAGACTGATTTACAGTGGGCCGTGCATATGCATATGCATATACATATACATATACATATACATAAACATGTACATATACATATACATATACACAATCTTACACCCTTGTATGAAAAGATACTTTATATTTTCTACGATGGAAACATTCTCCTCGGCCACCAAGAAAATAGGGCTTTGCTACTGCATCATCTGTTATACAGGGCCTCTTCTAAGGAATCATTACTTGGGGGGGGGGGGCAAGTTTCAAAAAGGGGACCTCATTTTTGATACAAGAAATGTTTCTATTTAAGAACTCCTTAGGAAGCCTGTATTTCTTACAAGGCATAAATTATGGTAGAAGGCCAACCACTACTATTTTGCTGTTCACCTTTGTGATCAGGACGAAGAGAGGATTTATGGATGGCCCAGGGTCAGAAAAACATGGGCCTTTTGCAAAGTGAGGTTTGAAAGGTACGCTAAAGGCGCGTCCACCTAGGGGGGTCCGGAGGCATGCTACCCTGGGAAAAGTTTTTAAATCTTTGATGCTAGGATTGCTTTGGTAGCCATTCTTCGCCTCCAACCCAGTTATCACATCGAACTAGCCATCCATTTTGCACCAACTGTAGTAACAGTCAATCTATTGTCACATATACACGTTTTTATAAGAATCTTGGATCACGCCAAAGCTTCTTAATTTAACATGAAGTTTTGTCCACTTTAGTACTAAATGTTTCTTAATTGGTTTCTTATTTTTTGAATAGGCGAATTATCAATATGGTCGCTAACACTGCTGCAGAAATGTTTCTTAACTTTTGAAACATTATATAGGAATAAACAGTGTTTTGTCATGATGAAAACACAAATGGTTAGTTGATATTGCAAAAGAATAAAGGTTCAACGATCTATTTGCTATAAAATCAATGCTTTTAACTTGGAAAAGTTTATCATTACGCCTCAGACACTGCACTAAAGTTTCTTAAAATTTCGGCCATCTTTGTACTAGTTTCTTATAAACCAGTCTCTTATAAAAACACGTGTGGGCCAATAAAGGCATTTATTAGATAGAAATATGAACAGGTGAGACGGGTGAGCCAAAAAAGATTCACCACGTTTTGAAAATTCATAGCACCAAGATTTCTGCAAGTTTCTCCTGTTTTATGAGTACTGCACTGGATTGATAAGCAAATTCGATTTCATATGAACGTTGCGAAATGCCTGAAAAGGGGCTTAAGAACAGCAAAAAGAAAAAGGGACCATATACTACTGGGGCAAACACTTCGAAAAATTGTAACTGGATGGGCAAGCAAGCAGGACTGGAGGGGGGGGGTTTGCCCCCTAGTTTGTATGTTAAGAGAGGCCCTTCAGTTATATCTTTCAGTCGCTTTCTCCTGCCATCTAATGAATGCCTATTTTCGGTCATGTTACAAAAATACGACGATGCCATTGGCTAATAAGCGTGAAATTGGAAAGATTTCTGGGTTTCCTTGTGTCCCATTGAAAGACTTGACTTGTATGCTCTGCTATAAACAAGACTCTGTGTATTTAAAAAAATTATTTAGCTTGTAGCCAAGATTTTAGGTTGCATAGGTCATCGTTTACGTAGTCGTTGATATGCGTAATATAATCTGATGCAAACATAAGACTTGTGTCGCAGGCATTCATATTAACGTCACAATGTTTCATATGTAGATTTGGGTCACTAGTATATATGATACATAGGAAAGGCCCTATGTAGGACCCCTGTGGTACTCTACATGTTGTAGCTTCTATATTCGAAAACTTCCAATGTACCTTACAGAGTTGCTTTCTACAGGGTGTTTCGGAAAAAAAATGTAGCCCCCCCCCTTAGAATTTGAAATCTTTCTGTCAAAAGAGTCATGCGTTACGTGTGATTACAAAATGTAGGATTGAATTGTGAAATTCAAATAGGAATCCCTTTTCAAACCCACTCCCAGCAAGTTCCACCTAAAGTCCGTAAATGCCCCTTGCCAAATAGTAAAATGCCCCTTGCCGAAAACCGTAAAAAAACTGATTCATACAAGCTCTAGATTTGACTTAGGAAGGTCTTCTCGCACAGTAAACTTGTCCAACAAAGTATCTTTTATGTAAATTGCAACACCTCCACCATGACGGTCACGATCGCATCTCTTTAAAGTATACCCTTCGATACCTACCAAACTGTCATCAATACTTTTGTCAAGCTTAGTCTCATTGAAGGCCAAGATATGAATCCCTAGTTCGTTTACAAGCATTCGTATTTCATCAATATGCAAGAGCAGGTTATTTACATTTAAAGATGCGATAGTCATACCCTTCCTGTGCCCAAGTGTAGTTACTCTTTTTGTAGGTGGTCCAGTCTGCGGAGCCGTAGGATGACCATTCTGCGGAAGGGGAGTGGCCTCAACGATCTGCCTTGTATCGTTTGTAGTTGCAGAAAAGGAAGGTTCGCACACGGGAGGCGTTTCTATTCGCGGAATACTGTCTGGGCTAGGGCTTAGAACCAAAGATGTTTTTACCAAACTCCCAAGAGACGTATCTTGGGGGTCCGATGGTTGGGGTCCCGTTGGTTGGAGTCAATGTGGAAAATGAGACAAAGTTACCAATTCAGGGTCTGCAGTTTGGAACAGTCCTGCAGTTTTGCTCCACCTATTATCCAACGATTTTGTGGTTTGTAACGCTGCATCGTTATCTGAAATGTTTGCCGTGTCATGGGTTCGTGTTGCGTTATTATTATTATTCATACGTTTTTTATGATATCTAGTCATTCCCCATTTATAAAATCAATCAAATTTTCAGTCAAAATGTTAATACCATGAAAATTGAGGTGTAATCACCACTTATCTAAATGATTATCTAATATATTATCATGTTCAATAAATTTCATACCAGTTCCCAAAAACTAGCTCTCACCAGTTGATTCACGTGTATTCTCTTCCTTTCGAGGTCATCTGAATCAGTCCTCCTAATTATGCTCGAAATCGCAACATCATTGATTTCCTTTTTTACTTCGAAAGCAGGACTGATCATCTTGTTAGCTACTTCCTCTGCAGTGGCTGATCGTAAGTTATTTGTGCCACAAACTGATTACTCCATCAGGATCTTCCTCAATTGTTGGCCTGATATATGATTTCATTTGCTCTATGGTTGCACCTGGAAATGTCTTGATGCTGGTTTTTACTTGCGCTGCTTCGCGATTTATGTCTTGCCTCCTAATCTTTCTGATCATTGAGTCACTTACGATAAAAACTGTAGGCTTTTGGCTTCTCATTCTTGACTGATTCTGTACCTTTCGAAATTTTTCGTTGGATTCCAAACTGTCTCCCCATTGTTTAGCAGCCACATTTGAACTCTTCCTAGTAGTATTCATGGTGTTTGTTTCCTCATTTTGACTCTTGAAGGATGAATCTGCTTTCTCCATGTCTGCTGCTCTAACGGGAAAATTTTGATTTCCGCATTCTTTATTGCCAGGCATCGAAATCATATTCTTTGTCCCTTGCTTAACACCATTAGACCACTGACTTCTACGCTTCACAACAGTAGCATAGTCATCCTCCCCAGGGCATACAATTCTTTTCTTCGGCGTATCATTCTTTTTCTCAAGGCTTTCTACTTCAACTGTGCTATCTTGCAAACTGGCATATCTATTTGATGTTTGAATACTACTGTTTGGATAGGAAAAATCGTTGAAGCGTGCGTGCTTTGCTCTAGAAACTACCCTTGGGATTTTCCAAACTTGGTTTTCTTCCACAACAGGTGACGGGGATGTTGTTTCCATGGTAACATGTGTACTGTAGGTTGGCCGCTATAATAAGCTATGGGGGTCTTCATTCCGGCCATCGCAATCAATACTTTTTATTGCCATTTTGGCTATGAGCGGCTTGATTTCCTTGGAATTTCATAACCTTCATGTTGCTGTTTTCAATTTTCAATGCTAAATTTTCACTTGCTAATTTTTGGTTTTCCCTTTCGAGCATGCTAATTCTATCAAAGAAAATTTTTACATGAATACCATTCTCTGTTGATGCCCCCCAAAGTGCATGCCTTGAAGAGTTTAATTTATTTTCGTTATTAGGCCCAAAATCAGATATGATATTATCAACTCTTTTTTCTACGTCAGTCAGTCTCACGAGGATTTGTTCGAGCAACCCAGGGTCTTGACATACCTCATTATTTTTACCATGTTTTGAAGAATCCAAATTTTTTTGTATGGACTGTCTATAATTTCTGAAGTTACTATAAAATCACTTTTATCCAATTCACCAGTTTCTTCTTCACAAACTCCGCTCTCACTGGTTTCACTAATGTCATCCTCTTTTAAACTTTCTGCATGGATGCTACTTCCAAGATTTCTTCACGATATTTTTTGGCTTTACCTTCATTAAGAGATATTCTTTTTTCCGTTCCTTTTTCCACTTCTTTGCTACTTTCATTGTTTGTTTCTGTGCTATCCGGGATGCTAAATGATTCACGTCCTGCATAAAAAGTCTTTTTCAGCTTGCCACGTTTCATCATGAAGTCGATGGCAATAACAACCACGCCTTCGGCTAGGCCATGTTTCTTGAACAATGCCTTACAGACAGAATTCGTGTCAGCTCGCTGTTTGCTTCCTTTAATACTCTATATTTCATTTGTTATCAAGTTCTCAATATCGTCACTGCAAAACAGAATACCCGAATCTGATATTATTCCACCATTTAGATCAAAAGTTGTAGAGAGCAACTCGACAGGACCGGTCACCATACTGTCAGCAATTACCAATCAATCAGTTCTGTCATACTTTAATGATTGTAAACAATCTCATCATGCAATGTTTCAAGGGCAATATATGTGGCTTATGTGCTGTTCATTTAAAAGCATTCACTGCAGATTCAAATAAATGCAGATCTTTCCTTCCTTGACACTGTACTGGATATTCTGAACTTACAATAAACTGCTAAACTGTGTACTTTTTGTAGGAAGATGGAGCTAAAGGATCTACAAAAAAAGACTATCCTCATATTTATCAAACCATGTATGTTGTATCATCAACATCACTCAAATTAAGTAAGTTAAAAGGTAACAAAACTAATCCCAACTTTTTGATCTATGCAACTTATAATGATGGACAGTCATTATACAATGCCAGCGTACACACAATGTATCATTAGCATACTAGAAGATGAATATTCTGGGAGCAGCTGCCTGATAAGAAGTCGATATTTAAACTTAATTTGGATTTCTGCAGAATACATGACCATCAATTTTTTGAAATTTTCCAAAGTAACATGGTGGATATGGCAGACACAGACATCCAGTGCAGATCTTTGTTTGGCTGTGTTGTTCACAACAAATAGGTCCAAGCCAGCTGCCCAGTTGTGCGGTAGGCAGGAGAATTCTTGCCAGAAAATATATATTCACATCTACTTACAATGCTTTCAAGCTTCTAAGTTTTCCTCCAATCCAACTTTCTGCTTGATCTCCAGGGTTGGTAGGCTGTTTTTCTAGTTTTATAGCCCCAAGAAGGCCATTTTTTGGCGGTCATTCTAATGTAACGCCTGGACGAGGTTATCCACTCAAAATGAGGCGGACATTTTGACGGGAAATACAGGAGAGGAGTCAGAAGATGGTGATGATGATAAATGATGCTAGTGCAAGCAGGCAGTGATTGCCGAACGATAAATCGTAGTTGTGATGATCGGAGCATGTTTCAAGCTCAACATGGTAAGAACGTGATACTAAGAGGGTAGATATCTTGGCCTAATAAGGAGTTGAGAGCCTAGCCCTTGTGGTGGCTTCCTACAACAGGGAAAGCACATAAACAATTGCTTGGCTTATTGGCCTTCGTTGAAATTGAAAACAAGATGAGTTTGGTCTCACCCCAAGGAGTAGTAGGGGAAATTGCCATACTCAGCATGCCAGTAGTAACCATCGCTAATGAGGCCTGTGCCTTTTTGTGGTACTTGCTATCAAGATTCAGCAGCTGTTATTGGCTGGTACCTTTGTCATTTCTATCAAATCAGCAAGAAATTAAAAACTACAAACTACTGATCAAAATCCTGTAAGGGACCAATAATTTGAATAAGGTCTGTACTGCACAATTAGCTCAGGAAATATAAATTTCTCACAAGATAATGAAGCCAAGGCACTGATAATTATGATCATTAAGAAGATGACTTTCTCACAGCGAAATGAATACCGAAAACTGGGGAAACTTTGAAGAGGAACTAAATGATACCCAAGAAAGGGGAGAAAATCTCAAATAGACCCAAAACTGGGACGCCTACCATCCCCGTCCCCATTTTTGGGTGCTGCCGGGCCCGGGCCCGAACCCTAAGGGTTTTGTTTTGATCCCTGGGGTATTCGGTTTGTTTTCTATTCGCTTGTTTTTCCAAGTTGTCTTGAGTGACCAGTTGAACCTGTTTCTTAATGAGTGCTATATAAACAGCACGCGTAATTTGATTTGTTAGCTGAGGATGGCACGAGTCTGAGTGCCGAAATGTTCTAATAATTATTGTTGTCTAATCGTTTACTTCTTGATCATGTCTTAATTGATCACTATGTCTTAATTAATATTTACTGGATTTACCTGACATGCATTTGTCAACATTACTTGGACTTGTCATTAAAATGGATTTGTCATTGATATTACTTGGATTTGTCGAATAATTGCCACCAACTTGGTAAGTCTTTTTATATGTCATCCTGAGGGTCAAAAATGAAACTGTTCGTGGTGACACTTGCAATTAAATTAATATTTCTGATATTGAAGGTGTGAAATTACTCACAAAGTTGCGTTTAAGGTTAATGTGCTATAGCTCAATCTGCAGAGGTATCAGGTGTAGACGCCCCGAGGTATTTGGCCCGTTACTTAAATCAACTGAAATCTGACTATCGTCCTCTAAATTATTTTTGCATCATTTGGAGCCTGCGCTCTCCCGTCTCTACAGAATAGTCAATAATGGCCTAACGCTCTCAAAAAATTATTGGCGAGCATACATGTCTTGCAGTGGCGGACTGGGAACTATTCTACCCGCCGGGAAAGGCAACCGAAATGGCGCCACTAAGTGGTCAAGCTGCTCAACGTTGGGGTTAGTGACATGGTCTCGAAAACTCTGTGTGGCAGAGAGTCCTTCAGAGAGTCATAATATGCTTTTGAACCCCTGGTCTGGGGGCTAGGTTTAGAGTAAAGGGAGCGAAATGTGGTCCGGGGGCTTGCCCCCGGAAACTGTTAGAAATACAGTATATATAGAATATCGGAAAATGCCCCGTTATGAACATATTTCTTTATTTACGATTTGCTTTTAAAAAGAAGTTATTCTCATCTAAATTGACTGCATTGGAAACGTTGACAGGGGTGGTAAAATTCAGAAGTGTTATGATGTATTGCCGTCAGGTAATACGTAAACTTTTGATGTTACACCACAGCCCAAAACCTACTTTTCAATTTTTGTGACACTATACCGGGTGAGCCAGAAAAAAGTTCCCACTTTTGAAAATTCAGAACACCAAGGCTACTTCACGGACTTGAATCATTCAAATTCTAGTTAAAAATCGAAGATCAAAGTATTTTTGTGATTTTTCTCGTTGTCCTACCAGCACTAGAAGTATTGGTAAATTCAATCAAAAATTATGAAAAATTCATTGTTGTAAAATGACGGAAAAAGGGCCTGAAACGTTGATCAAATCGTAAGGACTCTATTCAAATCGAACAATAGGCCATGGGCGTTTCACCTCCCTCAAGAGTTATAAGACATCGATTTTCAAAAAAATACGAAAGATTTTCTGTGCCAAGGCAAGTAATTCCTAAAGGATCTCTTTCACCCATGAAGTTGCATTTCCCTCATTATTCTGTGCGAGAAGTCATTTATGCATTGATCTATGTTTTAGGCCATTTTTCAGTCATTTTGCAACCATGAAATTTATGTAAAGTTGAATTAACCTATATTTGTAGTGCTGGTAGGACAGCAAGAAATATCACAAAAATACTTTGATCTTTCGGTTTTTAACTAGAGTTTGAATGATTCAAATCCGTGAAGTAGTCTGGGTGTTATGAATTTTCAAAAGTGGGAACTTTTTCTGGCTCACCCGGTATATTCCAAGATTTTACAAAAAAAGCAACTTCTGCAGCCTTGGAAGCGAGATTCTTTTTTGCTTAAGATTCATAGGCTTCAGAAGGTCAGCGAAATGAATGTCTACATTCCAACCCAACAGTGGTTTCTTCATTTTTGAAACTTTTGTATATTTCTGAAAAACGTAGGGGATGTGGAGTCTCTGCCAGCCTTTGGATAAGCTGTCGTTGCTTTTACGCTACACCTACAAAAACCATTTACAAAATATGCAGATGGGCTCCATGATACTCATTGTCTGAAGGACACGTCTGTAAATCTCTACCGAAAAAACTCTGAACGACATCATCTGGGAAAAGGGAATATTTTGGAAAACCACAAAAGATGCGTAGTTCTTTTCGATAGGTGAATTGATGGCTGTAATCATTTTTAGTTGAATTCGATGATTGTTTGCCACTTAAAAGAACAAGTTTTTTGAAAAACAAACTTGAGGCAAAGGGCGCACCGGGAAATTTCCCGGTATCCCGGTGGGCCAGTCCGCTTCTTCATGTCCCTTCAGAGTTTAAATGCAAGTTACTACGATTTAAATGATGTGCCGGTTCTGTTGGCGTTATCAATAAATGGTAATCCTGCTTTGTTACACTTAGCCTTTAAAATGTTATTCACCTGACTTACACGTTCATTCTGTCGATCGACTAAGCTTGATACAAATAGCTACCTCGTTTTCATGGCTTTTGAGATTTGCTGCTAAATCCTCAATTTCCTCGGCGACTTCATTTGGCGCCGTTCCACTGCTTATATCGTTGGTACCGCAGCTTTGTTGTTGGCAAGGAATAACTATCCATGTCTGGACTACTATAGCTACTAGCTGGTTGAAAGAATAATGCAAAATTACGAGCATGGCATTATCTGCTACTTCACAGGATTACAGACAAGCACACAATTTGATCAAAAATCTGTGAAAAGGGATCCTTTGCTGATTCCCTAGTTATTAAGTTTCGAAGGAGCTCTCAGTGTTTATTTCCGATTGAAAGTGTAGCTCTAATAATGGCCTAGTCATTTTAGAAAAAGCAACTATGTCTCGACCGAAATCTTGAATTAATTTCTGTGTTTGCGTCCTTATCAGCAATCTTGGTAATTACTGGTATTGTCATATTTCATCAGTTGGCATTATGATTCACAAATGCTTATGCATCAGCTCTACGGGCAATTTTGAAGTTTGCTGATTTTTAATTTGACAACCAAGCCACCAAAAATACTGGAAAGTATATCAAAATTCATTTCAATCATTTCAGATTTCAGTAAAAGTAATCGTTTGACAATGAGAATAAAGCAGTTTATATTATAATTTTTCAAATCTGTTTCGTTTTTTCTTGGACACCCAGAGCATGGTTTACGAAGGTCAAGCTGACTGGCATTTTATGTCTATGACTTTGGGGACACTAGGCCAGAGTCCAAACACCACCATTTTGTATGCCAAGAGTCATAGATAGAAGTCAGATGCTTGCTTGTTTATATTTTGTAACCCAGCTTAAACCCATTGTGGTTCAAGTCATTTAAGCCTTAATGTGCCTGATAAGTAATGAAATAATTCCTGTTTTATTTAGAATTCAAACCTTGCTATTACAGCCGTGTGATTGAAAACGAAAATCACGCAGTATAACCACCTAGGAACTCTATAGACATACGAATAGCGGGAAATCACAGAAAAATGCTCAAGTGTACCGAAATGATTTGAGTTTTTATCAATTATAAAATTTTTACCTGTATGAACCAGTACAAACTCTTTGGCAGAAAGTTTTATCCATACCTAAACTCTATTTGAAAATGAGTTCTTAAAACTCTTGTTTTCTCACTTCTTCCGGCTGCACCAGAAAAAAATTTGCGGGTCTCATGTTGTTTTACTGCTAATAATATCCTGTGACAACTATGTGTAAAACGAATCTATAAATTGATAAAAATTGATGGAACCAATGTGGTGTTCAATTTCGCAGACGTCGAGGTTTAATTTCAAAGAAGTTATTGAAATCTGGGAGAAAATAAAAAAATTGAAACATTTGGTTTAGGCCTATTTAAAACGAAAGACACCGAAAACGTAAACGAAAAGAATGCGGAACAATTTTGGTCAATTTTAGTCTGATTTTCATACCAATTTGTTTTTGCGTAGATGAGAGTGTCCTCTTTATGACAAACATAGATTGTTTTGCATTTGAAAGGTTTCGTTTCTAAAATTTCTTAATAACCATGATATTAGATTGATATCTCCTTCACATTAGCCTTTCAAATGGAAGACATTCTTGGCACACTCTGTATGATGAATGCTTGAACAGATAGCCATTGCTGCTTCTTGACATCGAATAGTTCATGCTTTCTCGCTATAGGAGAGACAAGTACCTATGCCGCTAATGGTTCTTCACTGGGCAATTCAGTGGAAAATCTTCCTTCAATGCTCAAGGACAGTGCAGTGACAACGAATACTCCCAGGCAAGATCCAGTGCCAGACACAGTCCAAAGTTCTAGACAAAACACTGACGGAGAAGCATCCTTTGTTCATCAGGTAACATATGCAAAGCTGCAAGAATCGCCTAGCTCAGGAGACTTTTCAGGAGAAAAAGAACAATTGCATGTTGCCAATGATAAATCAATGGCACCCATGGATAATGGTGAAATAGTCGAAGAACAAGAAGGAAAATTCAAAATCAAGTCAGAACATCAAGCAGTGGAGCAGTCACAAGGTACAATAAAAAGAAAACATCCTAATGATGAAGCCATATCAATTGCTGCCGTAACAGAAGACCCGCAATCAGAAAACCCTGACATGGCTAATCGAAGGATTTACGAGGTACTTATGTCATATGTTCTTTGATTTGTGGTTCTTTATCAAGTGGCAAAGAATTCTCATTCTTTGGCAAACATTCGAGAATCGCAACAAGCATCTCTTACGTGTGACCAGATGAAAATGTCTTTTCACTTTTGTAAAATCACTAACAAAACATAGTGCCTAACTCTCCTTGACAAACATTGCTTGCAATGTGGCAATATGGAAAAAAGTATTTGTTGGTAGTCAAAGTTCAAGTGTTTAGCAAAAAATAGTCTGTGAGATCTGTGAAATAGTCTGTGCTTCTCTTAGGCAACTTCTGTTTTTGAGACGGGCCTAAGTGACTGTCACTGTTTAGTTGCCACAGCATTGAAGGCACACGTTCATAGTCTTAAACCCAAGCAAATTAAGAACCGAAGTTACAAAAAGTGCTTTCCTCAATGATGTACGCGATTTAGACTTACAGCCCCGGGAAAATGATGCCGATCATTTCTATTGTTGTCTTAGAAACGGTTCTCGTTCTCTTGTAGACATACATGCTTCTTTGAAAACTAAGATTTAGAGTCGAAACACGGCCCCCTTTATGAACAAATATCTCCAGAAGGATATTTATAAAATCCGAAAACAAGTTCAATAAACTTGCAGCTGATAAAGGGAGCTGAAATGCAAAAAGCAACGAAATAAGTGTGCCTTTTTGCCGAAAAAGGCAACAAACAACTCATTTTAAAAAGGCAACTGAAAAGAGTATGGTTTCGAACAGGGATTTCTGGAATTTGGTTTAGCCACTTTCTTTCAAAATAAAGGGCGCCTAGCAGGGAATGACATCACACATGTAAGAAAAGGAAAAGTGATAACAGACGATTAAGCGTTGAATGAAATATTTAATGATCATTGCGTTAACATTGTAGAAAGGAATAATGATAAGAAACCTAGCAATTTGGCTGAAATCGTTGACTGTGAAGGGGATGGGGAAATTGCTAGGTTAATGGTTGATGAATACAACGATCATCAGGAGATTACTTAATGCCATGGATGGAAAAAGGCAACTGGTGAAGATCCAATACCCCCAAAGTTAGTGTCTTTAGCTCCCGCGGAACTTAAAATTCCTCTTACCAATACGATAAGCTTGAATCTGTAAATATTGTTTTTGAACCTGTAAATCTAAAATGCATTGTTGTATATTATACCATTCTGCTCAACCAGAGTTAAACAGCCTCAAAATCGAATTCTTTGTTATCCAATCTTGTTTTTTGTTCTTTTTTCTAATTTATTCATTCTTTTTGTCTAGATTGAACTTGTATCGCGTACTTTTTTCCTTGCCGCTGCTAAGGTTGAAACTGTTCCCACTGGCACGATCCCGCAAGAGAATGGCCGAAGACATCTTTTGTTCGTTTGAATGCCCATAGGAGTCAATGAATGGTATGCAGGAATAGCAAATCACAAGGGTTGTTTTATACAAAATGCCCTTTATAACTCTCCCATTTTTGACATAGCCCACTCTATCTCATTATGTCTCGCTTATTTGTACCTGTTCATCTGGACTTTGGTCAAAACAGCGTCCGTTTTTGTGTTCTTTTTATGCTTTTGGGTATGCGGCACACCTGTGGATGCTGGGTCCCTTGATTTCATTGTTGTCCTAGCTCATGCAAACGTATTTGTCTTGAAAGTGCTACACCTTGTGATTTTTCGATCAATTGATCTCGCAATAACGATAACAAATACCTTTTTAACTTGCCAGCACTGTCGCAAGAAAGTCTTTAAAACATTGCAAGATGTCATGTTTGCCTTCCTGATTGGCAGTACCCTTGAATGTTTTAGCTTTTTGAAGAATCATCCCTTCAATCTCTTACTGATATTATCTAGGGATATTCACACAAATCCAGGGCCCAGCACCAGAAAAGATTTGAGATTCTTTCAATGGAACCTCAATAGCTTATGTGCATGAGATGGCGTTAAAAAACAGTTGATAGAGGTATATGATGCCATCAATAATTATAATGTTATAGCAGTCTCTGAATGAATGCTTGATAGCACCATTAAGAATAATGATATTTTTATTGAAGGGTTTAGCAACCAAGGGGGTACTTAAAAACTTCCTATGCGAGAAGATCCATGCCAATATTTGGGGTCTGAAATTTTACGTCTCACCTTGGTAAGTCCCTTTCAGTAATGATAATAGTCTCTGTATTTACAGTTGGTAGGAAGATAATTAATTTACACAAATAATTATGTACAAACTAATCAATACCAACTATTTACATGCAAGTAAAAGAATAAAGTACCATGTTGATGTACCTATTTACATATATTACTGCTACGTTTGTCTCCATTCCAGGCTTTTATGCCTTTTTAAGATCTGGATACGGTCTCAGCACTCGTTATTGTATGAGGCATGGCATTCCAGAGAATTCTTCCTTGGGATGCCAGTGAGTTTATACCGAAAGATATCGTTTTGGTAGGCGGGAGCTGTAGCGTGTTTTGATTCGTAGGTCATAGGTCTGTTCCTCTGCACGAAACATTCGCCCGTAAGTGATGAACTTTCGTGATTTAATGATTTATATATCTTTGTCACTAATTTCTGTAAGTTCATTGTCTGGATGGCTACTTTATTGTTCTTGGTGATGAAGCTTTCAAAAGAGGATTCATAATCACCAAACAGTGCGCGTTGTGCAAGTTTATGTACTTAATCTATCTCCTTTTTGCATTGCTTTCCACCAAAATCCAAATTAGATGACAGTAGTTGAAGTTTGACTGCAGAAAGGAATTGCATGGGAATTTCGCCTTGTCTATATCTAGGAAGCTAGTACCCTAGAATATGCTTTCATGTTCTTATTCACTTTTTGGCACAGGGTTTTGATATGTTGGTCAAATTTAACCTGCTTCTTATGCCTGCTTCTTACCTTCATTTTCACTTTAAGCAGTAGCTCCTATTCTTACTTTTTTCCACCTTCTTTGGCATGGTAATCTTGATGTTTAGACTCAAAAAGTAAAATATTTGGATTTCGAATATTCGTTGTCAAATTTTGCTGGGTGATATGCGTTCCTAAACCGCATTCAGCCTTGTAGTAAGATATGTACTGTTTCTCCCAAATCATGCTTGAAAGCAATAGATCCAAGGAATAATTTCAGAACGTTGAGTTACTGCCCCTTTTCAACCTTGAACAAGTTGTAACAGGAGCAACATCTTCCATCAAAACAAGTAGTTTCTATCTCAAAGCTATTATTTGACAATTTTCGCTTCTATGTTGCCTTTAAAGCGATCGAACATCATAATTTCGGTCAAATTTTGTTATCAAAGCTAAGATAATGATAATAATAATAATAATAATAATAATAATAATAATAATAATAATAATAATAATAATAATAATAATAATAATAATAATAATAATAATAATAATAATAATAATAATAATGATGATGATGATGATAATAATAATAATAATAATAATAATAATAATAATAATAATAATAATAATAATAATAATAATAATAATAATAACCATGATAATAAATAATGATGATAATAATAATAATCATAATAAGTGCTCATTCAGTTTCCATGACTTACCATTTGGGACCCATTATGAATCACAGTGCAACTTTCCTATTCTCTCTTCGGTTGAATAGGACTGGCCGCCAGGTAAAGACGGATGTGTTTTTCCAAAAAATAAGTCACAACTCTAACTATCATTATGTGCCGAACCCTTATTATGTCGACATAAACTAGGATTATGTACATAAACCTATATTATGTGCACACAAACTAGGATTATGTACATAAACCTATATTATGTCGACATAATATGGGTTATCGCTACATAATATAGGTTTATGTCCTCATAACCCATATTATGTGCACATAAACTAGGATTATGTTACATAAACCTATATTATGTCTAGACTTATCCTGAGTCGTAGTTTCGCTATTTGCCTAACTGATATACCGCTACAATTACGACTCATGATCTAACTGTATATTGAAACGATCGCATTTAGAACGCCTCATTTTCATATCGAGGTCATTGTCCTTATACGACATTGCCCCCTGAAAAATTTGTACAATGGTTACCAAGATACAAAAGCAAATCGGAAGATGATTCCAAGATAGCAGCTCGAAGCACTTAGAGCCCAACCAAAGGAGATTGTGAATTCACATGGAAGGAGACTATGATCTTGAAGAGTCCTTCAAAACCTGCAGAGCAACCTCAGTTGTTCTCGCATTCTCTGATTTATTGCTTTTGTATCAAATTTGAAGCATCGTTTCGTTAGGCACTACAATGGTCTCTTTCCGTTGCACGACCATGACACGTCTCACAAGAAATCAGTTTCATTTATTGACTTGAAGGAATCTAAGCACACGCATTATTTTATTTGAAACTTAGAATTTGGGCTAGTACTGAAAGTTAACATTACCAGATTTTCAGTACTAGTTTCTTAAAGGTTCCATAGCATTTCTGTGTCCACTACCTGTTCCCTCCTAAACATTCCAAAACAAAAATTTTGAAGCCATGTCAATGTTTAGACTTTATTTAAGTACCTTCCAAGTAATATTGCACGAGAAAGAAGTGAAAATAGAGTGAAATATGTCAGGGATTTCCTTTGTTACAAATAAATAGTTTCCTAAGTTCTTTTTCCCATTACCGGAGATTCTTGATATTTTGGCGATCTGAGAGTTGACTTTCTTATAAGCGGGTTCTTATTCAAAAGTGCGTGTAATGATTATCATGATACACACAGCCATTTATCTAATTGCCTCTCAACTTATTTTGAGGCTACAGAATTTAGCTGTCGCTGGAAGTCTTATTTGGTTTTCAAAATAAGCCACTGGCAAGTTTCACAAATAATTTTGCAAGGACCTCATGAAACAGGAATGAGGGGACATTCAAAAAGATTTTAAAGTTTGATTTGAACTTGACAAAGGTGCAAAAATATTGTTTGCAAGTTGGTGTCAGAGATGGGCTACGTATGGGCTTTTGAATTGTGAAGGATCAACAAATATTTTCCAGCAATTTTCCTTGATTTGACTTTTAAAAATTTTAAAAGTTGATAGATAAACTTACCATGAAATATATTTTCCATGTCACGAGCAAAGACTACATGGCATACATTTATTAGTTATGTCAAAAATCATTCCTCCATTTTCATAACAGAAAAAGGAAATAATTGCTCTACTCATTTCAGTTTGAAGAAAATTCATGTGAAAGATAACTTTTCTTAAACTTAACACATTTTGTTAGAGTTATTTCATAACATCTCAACAACCCTCAGGCAATGGGGCTGGGCTTTGGCAATTGGGTGGTCTGTGACTATGGTCAAGGAAACTTTTGAATCACCACTGACCTTATGTTAAAACTATGGTCAGCCATGATTTCATGGTCATGTTTTTACAAGGATAAAAATGTTCTGGATTATAAGTGCAATTCCAGATTTGTCAGTGTAGAATTTCTATTGTAATTTCATTATTTTGATTTTTTGCAGCAACAAATACTGTAAATATTGTCAATGTTTACAGAAGCTGCCTGTATTTTATCAATGAATTCGATCCTTCATTTTGACATAACAGTAAAAACAACGAGACCTTAAAGCTTTGAACAGAGTAAATATTGATTGAATAATGTTATTTTATACAATTTGTGTCTTACTTTTTAATTTTGAAAGAAGATTCGAAGGTACAAATTATTCTGATAAATCAGCCAGGAAACCTAAATGTGCTTCGAGCAGGCAAGTGGCGTCTTTTCCATTGGCAAAATGCAATCAATTTCAAATTACTTTCACGTGAAATTGATGTCTCAATCTCAGAACCTTAAGACAATTCACAATGTATTCTTTTGGGGGGAGTTGAATGTTGATTTTTATTAGAAAAAGTGCTAAGATTTTCCTCTGAAGAACGTTATGCGACAAAAATAAAACAAGTCAAAATTGAAAATTTTAAAGGACTTACATGCTCCCATCTCTCACAGCAACTTGGGTTTCCAGGCCATTTTATCTAAAATTCTAAATTTGTAGATTCTCCTTCGAATTTTCTTTCAAAGGTAAAAAGTCCAACACAAAATGCATCAGAAGACACCATTTAGCCGATACTTCTGCCAGTCAAAACATTATCCCATCCAGATCTTTCCCAGCCATGTCATCAATTTTGTTCCCTTCAAAACAGGTCCACCCTTTCGAAGTTTTCATCTCGTAAAGTCAGAAAAGCATTGATATATCAACTCAACTTTGGATTCTGGTGATCAAACAAAGAAATGACGAATATTTTCCCGCCAAACCTGTTTGATTTGAGCGTCTGTTTTGTTACGAGGCAAAAGGGTAATAGGGCATTTCCGATGCCATTTTGAAGTTGTTGTTCGAAGCTTCTTTGAGTTCAAAAAGTTCCTGAGAAAAGCGAAGCAGAGTGTAATTCTAGTCTCCTATGCTACACCCAGTTGTTGCACATTCAAAACTTTCCTTCCCTCGCACAACATTTCAACAAATAGCGCTGTGAAGCTCTTACTTTGACACAACATTTATCTGCCACAGCTTTGCGATGATTTGGTCCACCATTCCTCCATAATCAAACGCAAAAGACGGGGGTTCGCTCTGCTGCTTCATAAGCAAAAAATTTCGCTCTTAGCCAATCAAATTGCAGCATTGCTGTAATAATAATAATAATTTTGCGACAAAAAGTTGTCGCAATTTTCCATCTCAATCAACAGGTAGATTATAAGACTATATTATGTCCACATAATATGGGTTAGCACGACATAATATAGGTTTATGTCCACATAACCCATATTATGTGCACATAAACTATGATTATGTTACATAAACCTATATTATGTCGACATAATCATGGTTTATTTAACATAATCCTAGTTTATGTGCACATAATCCTAGTTTATGTAACATAATCCTATATTATTTCATTTTTGTGCAAATGGCGTTCCATACAATTATGCGCAGCGATTAGGCTCCTCGTTTTATTTTTTCGTCTTTATAATGTTTTTTTACGTTTGATTTCTTAGATAATCGTAAGTGTCACTCATTGTGGAAACTCGCTGACTTCGTGTCCTTTCCTGCAATGAGTGGCACAGTAGTTGTATTTGTTCTGCGTATTAATGTTTTATTTGTTTGATAAATAAAGAAGGGTTCACAGATGTAAGCATGATTGGCAAAAAAACCTCGTACATTCTGATGTAAAATTTTAAGACCATGTTGATTGGTGAGATGCTCAAGCTCTGGGTGTATCTTCGTTCTCAAACTGGGCAGGGCAAATTTCAATGTCTCCACATAACAAAAGAATTGCGCCAATGAATGATTGGCTTGACCTTCGAATACGAAAGGCAAACTTTCCTCCTCTTGCTTTCCATAGATTTGACATGGTGAACGTTTCTCGTTCATTTAGAATACTGGAACCATTGATACTTCATCCAATGCTGCCTGAACTAAAGGCTGCAAGCTTCTTGACTCGAAAATTTGCGATTAAAATGAGCTGGAGCGAGACATACATCTTTATAGTCGCCATCTTGCACAGTTACTGGAAGAGGAAGACTATACGACATGTTTTGGGACGATCTTTTTCAAAAGTGCTTGAAAGTCGTGGGCAAAATTTTGAAAAGTGCTCTTATGGCTTGTAAGAACAGCCATGTCAATTCTTGCAAGTTTATGATTGCATGGGATGACTCGACATCTACTTTTGTAATTAGTTAATGGAGAATTATCATGTCATTTGGCCTTATTACAACTTGAGTGTGTCTTTGTAAAGACTGATTTCCTGTCCATGGGATTTTCGGAGCGGCCAGAAACATTGTAAAATCGGGAGTGTACGCATGAAGTTTCCTTGAGGTCTAATGCATTCTCATATATGGTCTAATGCATTCGAAAACTTAATGGAGCAGTTGAAAAGACCCATAAGAGTGATTAAAACTCGGAAGATGAAGAATTTTAACGAAGAAGCATTCCTAGCTGATGTTTCTGGCGTATGTTGGGAGCAAATGCTTACTGGACCGGATGACATAGACGTTCTTGTAAGCAATTGGTCAAACCTATTTTCTTTGATCATAGAGAAACATGCCCGAGTGACTGTAATGCGTGTCTCAGACAAGTACTCCCCATGGATTTACAAGGGCCTGAAGAAACTAATGCAGACCAGGGATAAACTAAAAAAGGCTGCAGCCAAAAGAAATTCCCAATTCCTTATGGACTCTTATAGACAGGTTCGTAACAAGGTCAATTTCCTAAATATCCAACCAAAGAAGCAGTACTATACCAATAAGATTTCTGCATGTCAAGGTAACATTAAAGAATCATGGAAAGCAATCAGTGAACTCCTCAATAAGAGATCAAGTCCAGCAACATTATTTGTCTTAAAGAGGCTGGCTCAGAAACTGCTCATAAAAAAGATATTTCTAATGCAATAAACAGTCTCTTCTACTCAGTAGGTAAGGATCTTTCTGACCAAACAGAGCCAGCCCCAAATCCCCTACTTGCAGGTGACTATGAAATTAACAAACATAATAGTCCAGGTGGTGAGTGAGGTAGGTATCACCTGACAAGGTAATTGACGGGAACGACTTTTCCAGACCAGATTTTAAATGCTGATTACGAATCTATATGTTATTCGTGCGAACGAGGCTGTTTTTGTTTAACATCACGTGATTTAGCCTCGTTTTGGCTGGTTTGGCGTTGAAGCGTTTTTAATGCTTCAATGGAATAAGTGACACTTTGCTAGATCAGATTTTTATGCTGATTACGAATATCGGTGTAATTCATGCAAACGAGGCTGCTTGTGTTAGATATCGTGGGATTTAACCTCGCTTTGTCTCAATAACTTTGTAGAATCTTCAGTTAAAACAAGGAAACTTTTCTAGACCATATTTAATGTTGATTACAAATATGCATGTTATTCATGTACAAGAGGCTGTATTTGCTACATATGACGTAAATTAGCCTTGTTTGGCTCAAGAACGTTGCGGCTCCTCAATCAATAAAGTATTAGAAAGAATGATCTGGTCAAGTCTCGCCACAATTGCAAAATGCCGGAAGAAAGCCTCGTAAGTTAAAGTTAGATCTAGCATTGCTTTCACTTTGTTGACAGTCTTCTTTTTCGTCTTGCTGTTAATATACTTGTCATCTTTTCTCTCCAAGTACTTGCTAAAGATAAACTTACCAAAACCTACATGGTTCAAGGTTTCATCCAATCAGCGTCTTACTGAGATAGTCCTTTCCTCTAATGATCTATTTGGTCTCAAGTCAGATTGTGTATATTCAAATTATTTCTGTCTAATGTGATGTTGGACAAGTTTGAGATCCATCGCTTCAGTCAGAAGTCTCCTGTTTACGATCAAAGTCGGATGTCTCACTGGCTCCCTCTATATTTCTCAAAGTTCTGCAAATTTAACTGGGTACACTGCTTCTATCTAGTCTGTTGATGAGGTCATGATTTGCTAGATCCTCTCAAATTTTCAACGTTTCTGCTGCCTTCTTCGAAATTCTTGGCAAAACAATTTGCTCTTGGTATGTGTTTCTATGAGTCGCTTTTGCATGGAAATAAGCCACGAAGGACTAAAGATCTGGCAGTACCGGATACTCTGGCTTATTGCAATAGTGGCAAGTTATAACAGAGGCAGTGACCGTACCTCTACAAAATCTTTGCCCATCAGCTCTTTTGAGTGATTGTGTGGCTACTATCTTCAAATTAAACAGTGGTTGGTTTTACCAGTATGTACCAAATGATAAGCATTTTTCTCAAAAAGCAATATTGTTGACTTTACATTTATTCTTATAATTTGATGCTCTGTCATTCTAGACCATGAATTGTCATGAATTGCTCGAAAAAATAAGAAATAGCATAAATAGTAGCTTTAGATCGAACTTGTTCATTTCTTTTTCTGTTATAACTTTCTCATGGCCAACAAGCAGTAATTACTTGAGAGATTTTGAAAGCATTTGTTGGATGTGTTGCTTTTACTCGTGACTTCAAAATGCGTCGCATGTCTTCCTACATAACGGAACTCAAATTTAAAATAGACATTAATGCAGCTCATTTTTAAAGCAAATGTTTAATACTTTCTATAATTTTTAAGGTTTAAAAGCTTAATGTTTGCGAGTGGCCATGTCAGGCAGTCATCTGCTTTTGCCAATACTATTTTCAATAAAAATGTGCATGTTTCTTCCCATGATATACAACCAAGCAGACTAACTGGAATTTCTATTCTCCCGAGCAAGCCAGCCCAGTTTACCGTTACGACAAACTGGAGGAATATGTTTCTGCTTGATGTGGTGCTGAAAGATGTCAAGGCGTTAAAGAATCAATATCTACGAGTTTTCCTGGAGGCAAATAGATATGGATAAATCATAGGTCTTTCAGTTTTACCTCCATCAAAAGCAGCTCATAGAAACACATTCCTAGAGCAAATTTTTTGCCAAGAATTTTGAAAAAGGCAGCAGAAACGATGACAATTGAGAGGATCCAGCAAGTCATGATCTCATCAACAGACTAGATAGAAGCAGTGTACCCAGTTAATGTTGCGCAACCTTTGAGAAACATACTGTGGTAGATAAGGTACTTAACGAGAAATAGTAAAGGTATTCAGATGCAAAAAACTTTTTTTCGTATTATATTGTGATTAACTTGTTTATCGGAGGGCCACTTGCAAGTCAACTTGTTGAAGGGCAACCCTCCTTAAAAGAATTGAATATGAAATATGAATATGCGGCAAGTCTCTTCTAATTCTAATTCATCACCGAGAATTAAAGGAGGATTAGATTGGAAATATTGAGATTGGACAAAGAGGAATGGTGTTGATGCCATATGCATGACTGGTAAAAGTAGGAGTTTTCAAGAAATAAGTAGATAAAGTGAAAATAAGAACACTACTTTCTTCCAAACAAGGTTACAACCAGTCCCGATCTCCCCTTATCACGCTACAGGACAGAACGAGGCAACTGCTGAACCTTATTTGTTTGAATCCGGATAAAGATGTAACAATGGTTTTGGAAGTTTAACTTGAAATGCAAAGATGAAGCATCAGCGCAGAATTGAACCCATTGTTTGCTGTGCTGATCTAGGTACGGTATGATCCTTCCGAAAAGAATGTTTAGTGAAGTTTTTAGCCCCTAGATGTGTAAAATCGCCAGCAAAAGTAGGGTGAGATAGATTTTGCTTCCTTCCGATATGATTGTTAAGGGAAAGAGGAGTCTTGCTAGTTGGGGTTCGGAGCTTCGAAACCAATATGAGATGTGAAAGTGGCCAAAACATCTGTAATACCGAGGTTTTGGGAGGAATACCTTTTCCGTTGCTGAAATATTTTATCATTTTTTCTCTGTTTTAGGCCTCAGCGAATGATATAAGCGAAGGTGGCTTTGTTGAGAAAATTGAAGGCTTGTTTGATGGTAATGAGCAGCAAAGAGAAACAACTAAACTCGCCAAGGCCTTGCTGAAAGGGATACGTCGAGGATACGCAAATGAATTAGATGAAAATCACCATCTAGAAGGTAATGGCATAGACATAAGCTGGATCAACTCTGATGATTCGCTTCCTCGAGGTTCCAGCATCGACTTAGAAATAACTGAGGATGGCCATATTATTATACCACGTAACGATTGCCCAGAATCTCTTGACATAAGAAAGGAGACCAATGTTATTGACGATGATAAGGCATTTTGTGAGGAGAAAAGTGCTATTTGCTCCAAGCTGTCTGCTTTTGACAGCCCTTCAGGTACAAACTTTCGAAAAGAAGCACAGTCCACTTTGCTATTGTCACAAGATCACTTGCAACACGTAGATGATAGCATAAGCTCAACAAAGTCAGCTATTTCTCAAGATCTCCAGTGTAAGATCTTGGCAAAGCAGAAAAAGCCGGACCAACAGATTTATCAACCAAAAGTACGGAGCCCTAGTGGGGATATAGCAGGTGTGGTTTCAGGAGAGGAGCTTCAAAACAAAGACTGTGACAAGAACGGTGTTTGTACTTCAACAAATGTAAGAGATACGAAATCAAAGACAAAGGCTACAGCGAAAAAATTCCGCAATAGCAAGAAGAATAACCGCAAACAGAAAAAAGTGTACAGATCTAATCCAGAACTGAATGTAGTGTCACCATTACGTCAAACTAAAGATAGCTGTGCGAAATATGCCAGTCAGTGCAGTCCAATCACAACTGATAGCTCAACTGATTGGGACAAAATCAATTCTGAATGATGCTGCTCAATTTGCACACTCATATGAGCATGTCAGGAGCTAGACAGACAGGAAACGCTTCGATGCTTATTAGATTTAAAGTTATACTTGGTTTCTCAGAAAAACGTACACATGTTTGGAAGGAGGAAAGAACGAATTGAAAAGAAATCGGGGCTTTCTTACCCAGCAGTTGAATTCAATAGCACTTACCTCGCATTTAAAAATCGCCCTCCTAGCACCGGAGATACGGCTTTACAAAATCAGTGTTTAGAGTACAGTTAAAACCAGAGGCTTTGAAAAAGAGCTTAGCCGTGATTTGATGTCATGGGGATTTTCCAAGCACCTGTAAACCTTGATTTTCAGTATTTACTTTTAAAAAGAATTATAGACGCCTTGCCACGATCCTCATTAAACAAATAGAATACAACTTTATTAGGAATGATAGACTTGTGCCACATCTTCAAAATAAGTGTGCACGTGTCCCCTCCTTCACATTCTTCGACTCGAGAAACCTTTGCAATCGATTACAATGCAAGAACCGATCCCCCAAAACAAAATGAATTCCAAATACAATCGAAGCCTCCCAAATTATAATTCCTCCCAAGAGTAGAATCCAAAAAGCGAAGTTGACAATTTCATTGAACCCGTAATATCAAATCATCATGGCTACGTTCTCTTTCAAAACCTCTGGATTCAGATACACTCGAAATTTTCTCTTTGTGAACCCATATTTCTGATATTTGATGGATGATTATCCAATTCAAGGTATGTGCTTTTATGTTGAAGAATAACAAAGTGTAACTATGTAATCGGGCAATCTCGATATCTTATCATTTCTTTTCTTTGTTTAGTCAAATTGGGGTACTTTATTTGAAGACACCTGGTGGTTACTGTACTGAAATAGAGCCTATTTTTTTAATAGCAAGGTGAGATGAAAGAATTCCAGTCATTTCAAGACAATTCGAGTTTAGTGGGACGTATACTTTGAAAATCGAGGATCTAGCATAAGTTTCGACAAAATAGCTTTAACTTTAAGGAATTTATTGATTTTTGATGATCCTTCTGATTTTGCTTGGTTCTTATGAATAACGCTCATAGGTAAAATGTTGTGAAAATAAAGTTCAACACGATAATCCCAAATCTTAAACCAAGCGAGCAAATATTTTGCCAAGCATTCGAAATTTGTTCCTAGGCAAAACTTTGTCGTCATGCCCCGTTTCCGCTTCGCTTATTAGGGACCTTTAGCAATTAGGACGGCGACTGCAACGACAACGCAAATGTGCCTTTGTTTCCAAACTTCGGCTTGAAAAGACTCTTGTTTTCCGTTCGAATTTGCTTCCCTTGAGAGTCTGTGAAGTTGTCCTTTTCAATTGCACAACTTGGAAATCCTATTTCTAACGTGCTGTTCATCAGATAAGGATCTTCAAAACGAAACTCGCTCATTCTAAATTTTAATTATCCAGGAAACAGAGCGTTTCAAAGTATCTAGGAGAAGAAGGAGATTTTGTCTCGTCGTGTTTTAGAACATGTGAAGGTAATGTGGGAGACTATACTCAGTTTGTGTCATACAAGATGACGACGTTCTGGCTGGCGTTGCCGTCCTGGCTGCTAAAGGTCCCTATTGAATGGGTGGCGGCGCCCCGCTTCAAATGAGACTGATAAACTGAAAATCCTGCCAAAATCGCAAGGAAACGGCAGTGACGGAATTAGCTTAACCAATAGGACATCATCTTGTCAACGTTGCTGCCAGGATTATAGCCCCATCCCCATAGTGACAGGTCGAAGGCAGGTTCGAGGATTGCTGTGGTGACATCGGAGGGATATTTTGGCTTTTAAAGCAAGTTTTCAATATCAAATTGGAGGAATCTTCTATAGGTTAGCGAAACGTCGCCAAAAATCCTCGTAAAACGGGTTTGAAAGATTTTTCTCTTTTTTCTGCCTTACGCGTTAAGATATAAATGAACAACATGAGTACCAAATGGAAATACACTCCAAAAACAAAAACTTGCATATAATATGTATTTCTTTCTGACATTTATATGACTAGTGAGACATTTAGCATGCTTCAATACCTTTGCAGCCCTTAAAGGAGATAAATCGGCCAATTTTTAAGCAAATCAAGAAGGTACTGGGTGTCCCAAAAAAGTTTTTCTTTTTGAACAATTCCAAAAAAACAACTGTGTCGTTTTGAGTAATGTAAGTGGCCATCTCTCACTTGAAAGCTTACTTAGATTCATATGTCTTTTCTACTGATTTTTTAACGAACAAGTTTCCAAATATTGATTTCCTAAAAATCTTTTGCCTAAGAAGCCCTTTAAAAGAGGGATAGCTTGGGATAAAGATATCTTCCATTTCTTCCATGTTTACATGGTTTAAGCAAAGGGCGTTAAGATGCTCGTCGATTTCAGAATTGGTATTCAAACGTGGCAATGGTCAAAGCGCAAACACATAACTTTGTTTTTGGCGCATAATTTTCTTCAGACATCAAGCACAACCCTGCTTTTTACGGGAACAACAAATAAACGTCGGATTCCATTTCTGGAGGCGAGCCCCGTACTGTTGAAATTTGTTAAAAGATCTCGATTTCGGTGGATCTTGAGTTGCTGGCATAATGATCTTGTTGATATGAATCGTTCTTACCTCGATCGCGAGTAGTTATTTTGACTAGGTATGTTGGTTTTCATGTAGGTAAAATAACGGGTGTCCCAAAAAATTACCCCCTTTTGAAAAATCACCTAAATTTGATTCCACAACCGATCTTCAAATTTCTTTTTTGTCAAGTAAATCAAGGGCCAAATTATTTTTCCAAACATAGCTAATCTAGTAATTAGCCCTATAATTAGCAAATTTAGATCCGTTTGAGGCTACCTGGTTTTAAACCATATTGCAAAAAAGCAATGGTGATTGCAAGATTAATTTCTTTGCGCATCTAAAGCTTCTGGTTTGGTCATGAACGACAAAAAGTAATACACACTATCATTAGAGACTTCAAAAATAATAAATAATCTGAAACGTTGACTTTTAGGCGAGGTTAACTATTTTGCCAAAAGGCATTGGTCAAGGTTAAGTTTTTCGATGCGTAATTTTTCTACTTGCTGTATCTAAAGCAAACATGTATCATCTACAAATGTATTCGTGGATCAATGATATAGCAAATCAAAAAGAAGATTTTATGAAAGGTTTCATGACTGATTTTGATGATTTTTTAAACAGGAGTACTTTGATTAACTTGCCAAAGGTAACTTGAGGATATGACTCGTAATCAAATGTTGGTCTTTTTATCAATTGCGGGGACTCCCTTTAGACACACAGTTCTGATAGTTGATGGTCTGATTATTATTAAAGGCTGGTTTCCACTTTACCTATGAAGTCTCGAAATCCATTGCCATATGAATCTGTCCTATTGTAAGCCGGTTCTGACAATTTTGTTTGATGCGTATCTTTCAGAAATCCGTTGTTTGAAAAGACAGCCTTCAGCATCTTCTTTTAATGAAGGGTCTCACCACGCCATGGGAAAGAGTCCCTCTCGTGTGCGCAACCAACTGTCATGCAGGAAATTTTTAGCTGTCTGCTTGAGGAGCTGCTTTTTGTAAAATACTTTCATGGCACGACAGTAATCCCTCATTGGTTTCGTTTCATGCGAATTTGAAGCTTTGAACATTTGAAACAACCAAAGTGCGTTCGCCGATTTTCCTGCCCGCTGCAAAACGATGGATAAACTAGTCACAAGTGTGGGCAAATGGAAGCTAACCTTACCTATGTTTTTTTATATTCATTCTGAATTTGTGTTCAAAGGACTATGAAAATTAGGTTCGATTGTATGAAAGATGTTCTGTTATCAAATTATTCTACTATTACAGAAATTTGCGTTCACTTTGTATACTGAAAAGTTTATATTTACATTCGAAATTATGAAAGTAAAAAATGTTTCATTGTATATTAGCTAGATTAAGGTCGTGATAAAATTTATGAAAAAGAAGTATATTTTTGCGTTTAATTTTGAATTTATGCTTGTTGAGGCATTGTGTTAGCTTTTGCAGATGGTTTGACATTGAAATCTAACTTGTTTGCATTGCTTAATAGAGCTTTTACGGCATATTAAAATCTTTCTTTCCGCAGACAAACGAAAGTTTTAGATGCAAGGATGATGATCAATGCAAGGCGCAGTAAAATGTTTCAGAGAAGTCTGCGTCAACTTAACATTTTGTGAACGGTTTTTAGGGAAAGCGACGACATTATTCGAATTTGCTTACATTTGTTGGATGCTTTTTGATACTATCATCAAACTTATTTTGGCTTATTTTGCTAAGTCAGCAAGCATTCTTTGCTTTAGTACAAGTTTTTGTGCAGAGTCTTCTGAGAAACAATTTGAATAATACCCTTTACTGAAAAGACAGCTTGAAGAACCTGTCAAAGTCTTGCTCTGAAGAACCTGTTTGTTTTCATTTTGAATTAGCTAAGTTTTAATGGTCGTGATGTAGATTTCACCAAACAATGTATCAAACATACGTTGCAGCTTTCCTCAATGAGCAACGACAATTAAGTTTTTCTCCTCCTCAACAACTTCAGACCATTTTTATATATTTTGGGACACTGTAAAAAATTGCACATGTTGCGCAGCCTTTTGAGAGAACGTAAGGTAAGGTTAAGGTTAAACGAGTACGACGACGATATTCAGGAGATCCTTACATGGCGCCCAAGCCAAAACATTCCCTCCGCTGGAGAAAGCATGGTTATACGTTGCATCCATACACGTTTTTTTTTAAGAAACTAGGATCAGGCCATTGTACCAAAAGTTTCTTAATTTCACATTCAATTTTGTCCATTTTAGTACCAAAAGTTTCTTAATTGGTTTCTTATATTTTGAATGCAGAATTATTATCGCGGTCGCTAACACTACGGCAAATATGTTTCTTGGCATTCAAAACATCATATAGGAATAAACAGTGTTCTGTTATGTTTAAAACACAAGTGGGTAGTTAATATTGCGCAAGAATAAAGGTTCAACGATCCATGCTGTAAAAGTTTCTTAGTACTTCTCAGACATAGTACTAGAGTTTCTTAAATTTTGGCCATCTTAGTGCCAGTTTCTTATGTAAAAACGTATAGTACAGCCTATTCAAAATCCTTACCTCAGCTTTTCGTTGGCCAACCTTGATTTAACGTGGCACTCAGTTTGTTAGGAGGAGTCTCACACAGCATATCGACACTGTGCAAGAAATGTGATATCGGGTGTTATGATCCATAGTACTGTCCTCTGTATGGGCTAACACGATGTCTTCGCAAGTAGGATAACGAATATATTGTTCTGTTGAATGAAAGGATTATAAGGAATCATTCAGTTTCGTTGGCTAACAGTTTCTTTATTTCGAAACGTCTACTTGTGGTACAAAACTGCAGCATCACAATGAGTAACAAAAGGAATTGTTTAACCCTATTACTACCGGGGGGCACAAATTGCCCGCGGCAAAGATTATTTGATGCAGTGTGGTCAGTTGGAAAGATAAAGAGCTGAAACTTGGTAACTTTTCCTCAAATTTAGTGTACTAATTAAAAATTTGGATATTTTTTCAAAATAGTAGACACTGATCACGTGACCAACATCTTTTCAAGACGTGGTCAACAATAAAAGAGAAGAAGGGACTCTTATTTTTTCCAGAATGATCACAGATCATTGAAAACACTACCATTCGATAGATCTTGATGAGAGCTTTCAGATGATATATACAGGGTGTCTCAAAAAAATTGTTCGACGTTTGATAAAATATTGAAAAATAAGGACAATATGAACTGGCTCCTAGACTTGCTCCAAGTCTCGTCCGTTCGTTTTCAGTCCGCTACCCGTTCCGCTCGCTTCGTTCGCTCCACTGCTGACTGAGTAGAATAACGAACGGACGAGACTTAGAGCAAGTCTAACTGGCTCCTGGAAAGATAACCCTGCTCCCATGATTATGAAATAATTTTAGAGACTAAAATCGTGCAAAACGGTTCTCTCCTCGATTAGTTTACCTATTGAGAGAGCTCCTCCTTTAAATAATTCCCTGCATACAATTTATTTAGCTCCCCTTTGTTGGGATTATAAATTGTATGTAGATGAATTGCAATTATATGAAACTGAAACTGAAACTGGTTGAAATTCACTGAGTTACGAGCTCTCGAAGATAAAAAATATGCGATAGCTGAAACCAGAGACCCCAGATTACTGGTATTGCAAAAAGCTCAAAGACGGAGGTAAGAGAAGCTTATCCAATGCAATACCTCTCCCTGATATCAGAGCAAACCAAATAGGACTTCTAAAGTAAGTTATTTCTTGCGATCATTCTCTAAATTTCCCAATATTGCGCAAGTCCAAAAACAGTGGTTCAGAACATAATCGGCGAGAGACTGAATCTGTTTCCTCAAAGAATCTATATGCTTGACAGCTAGTTTATCGAAAACCTGTTTGAATCCAACTTGGTTCGCCCTGAAACAATTGAGAAATAACAGAAACGACGGCCAATGGAGCTTTTACCAAAAATGCCATTTCGAGGCCTCTGGTTTCAGCATTCGCACAAAATTTGAGCTTCAAATGCTTGTAACTCCATGAATTTTTAGCGGATTTGCAAGATTCTTGTGTCAAAAATTAATTTAAAATCTCAGAAAAAGGGTGACTTAACCTAGGGTGCATTCAGCGTATCGTTCTTTTTTAGTATTTAATCAAACGTCGAACAATTTTTTGAGACACCCTGTAGTTTAATTCATTTTTGATGACGTCAGCCATTTTAAACTTAATGACGTCATCAATGTTTCAGCACTGTGGATGAAAGAAAATTAACCCTCAACGGTTACTCGTTTATGAAAAGCGACCATCCCCAAAATGTACAGCAAGGTGGCGTTGGTCTTTATGTGAAAGAATATTTCCCTGTTAATAATCGATCAGACCTCGAGACCCTCCCAGAATGCATTGTGTGCGAGATACAGCTCAATAGGAAAAAATATTCTTTGCAGTCCTGTTTAGGAGTCCTAGTCAGACTTCCGCGGAATTTGAAGATTTTACGAACAATTTTGAACTGATGTTATCCAAAATGTCTACCGAAAACCCATACTCTATTTTCATAACTGGTCCCAGTTAACAATGTTCAGGAGCAAAAACACCTTGGAATCATACTGGACTCCAAATTGTCATTTGCTAGCCACATCAAGCTGTTATTTCCAAATCCAGGCAAGGAATAGGAATATTGAGATTTCTTTCTAAACACCTACCGCGACACACCCTCAAGGAAATATACAAGCTCTATGCTCGGCCGCATCTAGATTATGGTGATGTCATATACCACATCCCGCAAAAAATTTGTTAATTTAGTCACAGTGTTGCTTTAACCAACCAGATGGAAAAACTTGAATCTGTCCAATACTCCGCTGCATTAGCAGTAATAGACGCTTGGAAGGGTACTTCTCGTGACAAGCCGTATGATGAGCTTGGATGGGAATCATTAAACCTCCGAAGATGGAGTAAACGCCTTGTCCTCCTCTATAAAATAGTCAACAATCTGACTTCAGACTATACTAGACATGCAATTCCTCATCTTCAAGAATCCATTTATGATCTTTGCAGACGTGCTACAGTAGGGCAAATATGTGCAAGAACACAAGGTTTTAAATCAGTTTCTATCCCGACTGCTTAACGGAATGGGAAAAACTCGACCCTGAGATAAGACTATCCAGCTCCGTAAATATTTTCAAGAGAAAATTAATGTCAATTATCCAGCCACCTCCGAAGTCAGTTTACCGTATTCATGACCCAAAAGGCTTATCCATCTTAACGCAGCTACGTGTTGGACTCAGCAAGCTACAAATTTAAGCATAACTTCAGGGATATGTTGAACCCTTTGTGTCCAACGAATGATGGTATTGAAAATACGGAACACTATTTCCTGCTCTGCCGTACTTATGATGCAAATAGACTTGATCTTCTCAACAGTGTAAACGCGATAGTGTTGCATCATGGTTTGATAAATCTTTCAAATGAAGAGTTATTAAAGATCATCCTCTATGGCCATGAACAGTTATCATTAGATTCAAATGCGAAAATTCTCACAGCAACGCTAGAATATATCAGCATAGAGCTAAAATCTTTAAAAAGGTGGGTGTAAAATTCTCATTTCTCATTGAATTGACGTGCTTGAAAGGAACCTTGGGTAATTTGCTGTAAACCTGTCGCGGCATTTTTTTATATCTTGATCTTGATTAGTTTCAAAATGGCGGCATTTAATAATTTTGAGGCTGTGACGTCATCAAATGTCCAAATCCTTAAAGGCAGTCTGTCACACATTTGATTGGGTGATAATGACAATGCAAATAATAGGAAATTTGAATGGCTGATGATCCTCCGACTTTCTACGGCCGTAGAAAGTCACGGCGATTAGTCCTCCTTTGTTTCAAACACACAGATTCATAAAGAAATCTGTTGTGTTGAGCTCTGATTGTAGCGGCCAATCAGATACGTGACAGACTGCCTTTAACCAGAAGAGCTACAAATTTCTGCTTGAAACCATATTGTAGACCTTCACAAACTATGGTTTTCTTGAATATTGTACCAATTATTCTCAAGTAGTTTCAGATTTACAATGATTTTAATTTCTTCAGAATTTTTGATGAATATTTGCAAGAATAATCAAAACGCAACCAGTCTGAAAATAGTCAAGATATCAAAAAGTTGCCTCGGCAGATTTACAGAAAGTTGCCCAAAGTTCCTTTGAAGTCATTCAATTGATAGAAAAATTGATACAATTTTACACCCACCTTTTTGAAGATTTGAGAGATTTGAGCCCTATGAAGCCTCCAAACGTTTTGAATAAGATGGTAATGAAAATTTGTCCGCAAATAAAATGTTTTTCTTGTATTAGCTAAATAGATTCTTGTGTCGTATAATTAGTTGTATTTTAGGTCTTATGTGTTCTTTGTTAAAAGGACAGGGTCACGTAATGTAAACAAACTTCTTTCGAAACGACGATTTTGCAGTATTTTTGATAGGCCACATCACAGTGATTTTTCACTACTTTTCTCAAAATGAATGTGTTATTTTGAAAATGGACTCCTGTACTTCGTAGAGAAACAAACGAAACACTCATGCTGCACGATTGCAGAGACATTGGTGGATTTTTAGAAGTAACTTTAGTGTGGATTCACCCCATCCACCAAAATCTGTACAGAACACAATGGCCATGAGCGGGCAACAATATAGATTCTAGACATAACAGGTTTGTTTACGGTTTACGTGAACCTGCGCCTTTAAATGCCAGGGGGTAGTCATGATATTTTTGCTTCTCCTGGTATCGTCCTTGTAGTGTGGTACAGTGCTTCGTAGTTATTGTCTCAGAGGCCCTTTACATGAAGACCCGATATGAAACTCATGCCGGCATGAAAATACACTCTGTTTACATTAGAGCCGACATGAAACTCATGCCGGCATGAACTCATGTCACCATGTCACCCGATATGAAACTTTCCCAATACGTCTTAAATTTTTCACGTTACTCCGCGCAAGAAAACAAAGAACAGACAACAATCAACGAAGGCGATTTGGTTTTCATATCGCCCCGACATGAGAAATTCTGTTTACATGAGATTTTCATCCCATTTTCATGCCGGCATGAAAAGGCGACATGAAATGTTCATGTCGCCCCGAAATGAAAGTTTCATATCGCCCGACATCATGTAAAGACAACAGTAGCTCAGACCAGCACCCGATATGAAAACTCGTGCCGGCATGACTTCATGTCGGGTCTCATGTAAAAGGCCTCTTAGATAATTTATCATTGTAAATTTTATATTGAATATAAAAATGTTTATGACGTCACATAAATAATAACAAAAGCATTGGAAAAACTTTGATGCCAAAATTAGTTCACTTAATTACTATACATTATTTAAAGGCATGTCAAAGTATTTGCATTGGCAATTAGGGGTTTAAATTAAACAATTACAAACTGGTGTATGTGTTGTATTTTAACGCAGGCATATGTTTATTTCCACATTGGAGCAAAACGCCAGGCTATTTCCTGCATTCTTTCTTTTTAAGAAGATTTGCCGGATGGCCTAAGACCAAAGACAAATGAGCAAGCTTGTGTACATAGTTCAAGATTTCGTAACATTATCTAATACCATCGTCATTTCAGGGCGTATTACATTTATCGTATCGTATTCCCAGTCCAGTTCCTTGTTTCGCGCGTTTCTAAACTTGCTTCGTGATTATTTCGATGTTTGTTCGTTGGCGTTATCTTGTACGAGTGTCGTTTCACTCCCCCTCCTTCTCTCACATGGCAAGGGGTGTGTATGTCACATGGTGACCATACGCGGAACATAGGCGTAATTAACAAAATACAACAGTATGAATAACGAATATATGATATATTTAATGAACTTAAATAGATATCATACTGCGGAGTTTTACTTTAAAATTGGAGTGGAGACAGGTTCCAGTGCAAAATTTGTAGATAATGGTTTTAGGCATCTTATTTATTGTACCATAGGTTTCTTTTTTCAGTAAAATTGTAAATAGTTGGTTTAAATTAGTTCACATTAGATTATTGTAGAACTAGAATTGTAACCAACTTAAAACAAATTGATTATTATTGTTATTATTATTATTATTATTATTATTATTATTATTATTATTATTATTATTATTATTATTATTATTATTATTATTATTATTATTATTATTATTATTATTATTATTATTATTACTATTATACTTACTGATGCTTTGTGATACATCCTAGTCCATTTAAAAAAGGAATAGTCAAATAAACACTTAAATATTGTCAATAATTTCAGCAGCAAGCAAATACTGCAACTTTCCTCAATAATGATGTCATTGTGACGTCATGTATGTTATGCAAAAAAGACAAAGTAGCATATTGTGTAGCTTTTGTCACTGTTCACCATTGTACCAAATTTCGTTATCATATCTGCAATATTGGCAACTTTACGGAGAGGGCCACTTTGTGCCCCCCCCCGGTACTACAAGGGTCCAAAATGCCCGGTATCAATAGGGGTAAGGGATTGCTTAAAGGAGCACTATCAAGCAGCTGAATAAATTTGGAAGGCAATTGAATCATATTGTTAAACCAAAGGGCACCTCTAACCTCTGCAGCGCTAACCTCTAAGTACACCTTTTCAACTAACGGCTTCGTTTGAAAATTTTTTAAAATCTCTTGATACGAAATTTCTGACCATGGATTTTGATTCAGCACCCCAAGTTTAGTTTAATTCCAAATTTTCATATTCCTAGAGTATGCGATTTCGATTTTATGGCGATAATAACTTTTTGAGAATTTATAAGGGATTTGACCGTCAAAATCGTTTGGGGTGAAACTTTACACCCTCAGTCATTATTCACGGTCAAATGCCTTATAAATTTTCAAATTTGTTATCCTCATAAAATTAAATTCGTTAGCACTAAGATCATGAAAGTTTGTAATTAGACTAAAATTTGGATGCTGAATTTGAATATGGGGTCCGAAATTTCATATGACGCAAGCTAAGGAAATTTTGAAAAATTTCAAAACGAGGTCGCTTAGTTGAAAAGGTGTATTGTCATACATCTCGAGATCTCCAGATCCCAGGGGGGGGGGACGGAATAGTATCCCACAATGCTTTGCGTACCATTCATACTATCAGAGTTGCGCATTGAAATTTGATCAGTCGGAAGTTTTGCACGAACGCGAAGGACGAAGCTGTGACGTTGGCCTAAAATAACGGAAGCTTTGCAAGATGCCAATTCGCCGATTCTGAAACGAAATAAAACCACCCAACAGCTTTGATGCATTGACCAACTACTACGAGCAAGATTGCAGTGAAAACCTGACGAGAATATGCTGTGGGGCACGCATAGTTTCTTTGGTCACATTTGACGTCCCAGGGTCCCAGGATAGTTACATACAGGGACTATAGCAAATTTAGCGCCGTGGACTTCAAAGACGATTTAGTGCATATGGTCTCATCTGAATTAAGTGAGATCGAAGACTATGGTGCTTTTGAGGCTGGGGTCATGCGCGTACTGAACGAACATGCACCCGTTAAGAAGAAATCAATTCGTGCAAACGATGGGCCTTTTATGACAAAAGCCTTGCGAAAAGAACACATGCACCGAACTAGGCTACGTAACAAGTATCACAACCATAGAACTGATGCAAATCTTAAGGCATTTAAAAAGCAGAGGAACAAATGTGTTAAATTGGTACGAAAGGCCAAATTTGATTACTATCAGAATATCAACCTTGGTAACCTTACGGATAACCGTAAATTCTGGAAGACTGTCAAACCAATCTTTTCAGATAAGGTCCAGGTAAAGTCATCTTTGACTCTTATTGAAAATGGTAAAATGATGAGCAAGGACTCAGAAATTGCAGAGATTTTCAACCATCACTTCGCAACTATAACAGATAGTTTAGGGATTTCTATTAATGAGTCAGTTTTGCTTCCTACAGATGGCATACTAGATTCCGTAGATAAAGCTGTCAGGAAATATGATGCCCATCCGAGTATCTGCAAAATCAGAGAGAATGTCAAGATCGCCAACAAATTTGAGTTTAGTGAGGTTTCCACTAGTGATATTGCTACTCAGATAAGATAAAACAACTTAATTCGAAAAAGGCTTCTCCAGTTGATAGTATACCAGCAAGAATCCTTAAGGAAAATTCTGACATATTTAGTGTGGTTCTCCAATTTTTGTTTGACTCACATATGTCAAAATCCACTTTTCCGGAAGAACTGAAGGCTAGAGATATAACTTCTCTCTTGAACCAAGAGAATGCTTTTTCAAAAAAGAACTATCGACCAATTACTGTTTTACCATCGGTCTCAAAACTTTTCGAACGGTTAATGCAAAATCAAATGTTGCCTTTCGTCCAAAGCATCCTGTTTCCACTCCTATGTGGTTTTCGAGAGGGCTATGGCACACAGCATGCACTTCTAAGTCTTATAGAAACCTGTAACAAGTCGATAGACAGTGGGGGGATCGCAGGGGCTGTTTTGACAGACCTTTCGAAGGCCTTCGATTGTCTAGATCATGAATTACTAATCACAAAATTGCATGCGTATGGTTTCAGTAGATCTGCCTTGCTGTTCGTGCGTAGCTATCTCGATAACAGGAAGCAGAGGGTAAAGGTGAATGGTTCGTTCAGTACGTGGACAAAAACCTCTCTGGGTGTACCACAAGGTTCAGTCCTGGGGCCCCTTTTGTTTAACATATGTCTGAATGACTTGTTTCTATTTCTGGAAGAGACTGAAGTCTGTAATTACGCGGACGACACAACAATTTATACATGTGGTCCTAACGTCGAGAATGTTGTCGCAAAATTAGAGAATGACGCTCTCGTGATAAGTGAATGGTTTCCAAACAATCTTATGAAGTTGAATGAAGATAAATGTCATTTGATGATCTTTGGTGGAAAGAGCAACTAAGTCTCCGTCAAAATAGGAGAGGCTAGCGTGAAAGAAAGCAAAGAGGAGAAGCTTCTAGGGATAATTTTTGATCAAACATTGAGCTTTAAACAGCATGTCAAAACTCTTTGCAAAAAAGCCAGTCAAAAACTTCATGCCCTCGCCAGAATATCCTGCTACATGGACACGGAAAAATTGAAGCAGGCAATGCAAGCGTTTGTCTTATCTCACTTTGGCTACTGCCCCCTTGTTTGGATGTTCTATGATAGAACTTTAAATCATAGAATAAATCATATCCATGAAAGAGCATTGCGTTTTGCGTACAAAGACTATCAAATAGATTTTGAGTCTCTTCTGGAGCAAAGAAATTTGGTATCTATTCACGTAAAGAATCTACAGTTGCTTATGACCGAGATTTATAAAACAAAGTCTGGCTTAAGTCCTCCTTTTATGAAGGATATTTTCACTGAGCGCAATACTGGTTACAATCTAAGGCACGGTAACGAATCGCAGATTCCAAAAGTTCATGCAACAACATATGGAATAGAGACTATATCATTTCTTGGAAATAGACTTTGGTCGACTTTACCAAATATAGTCAAACAAGCAAGCACACTTCCCATTTTCAAAAACCATATTAAATGTTGGAAGGGCGAGAACTGCCATTGTAGACTTTGCAAAACATATATACCACAGGTTGGGTACCTAACATGATATGATATGTTGCAAGTATATTTTTTAAAAGATTTGTAATATATTTTCTTTTGATTTTAAGCTAAGTAGTAGGCCTTAATTAGCAGTAATGTTGCTATTTTAAAGCTTTTTAGCCTACTGTAAGTAAGTTAATGATGATGATGATGATGATGATGATGATGATGATGATGATGATGATGATGATGATGATTATGATGATGATGATGATGATGATGATGATGATGATGATGATGATGATGATGATGATGATGATGATGATGATGATGATGATGATGATGACGAGACTCTGCATCTTGTTTTCAAGTGAAATAAAGCTTTAGATGTCTGGACTTAGCGGGACTTAGATGTCTTTCTAGGCAGTCAAAGCCCTTTGAAGTGTAAATGAAAGCAACACATTGCTAAGTCCCACCCCTGTGTGTCAGAAAACGAAGAAAAAATCTGATATATTTTGGTCGAAGTACGCTGCCTGGGCCCACAGAAACTTCCCACGAAAACGGTAGATTGAAGCTTATCACTAGCCGACAATGACTGAAATTCACAATAAAACTGTGTGTGAATGCTCAGTTAATCATATTCGAATTAAAACACCTGCCCAAATTGAAAAGTCCGTCTCTCCAATGCCAATCTTTAGACCCAGTGTAGAAGAGGACGAACAATTTTCTGCCATGTGCAAAATTTCGAAGAACGGCGCCTAAAAGCTTCGCGGGGGGCCTTTCCAACCGCCCCTGTCCAGATCCATAGCAATCTTTGACCTCGTTTCCCTGTAAGGCTTCTTATTGGTTTAACCACTCCCTTCAGCCCATGACAAAAAAGAAAAGGTGCACACGAAAGTGCTCCCCCTCCTATAGACAGCACTCTCATTCGGCAATAATGAGATCCATTTCAATAAAACAATGTTCGGTTTCAAACCTTTTTCAGTTTAAAAAGGAGATTAAAAATTGGTACGGAAAAAATTCCTCTGCCAATTATGCCGCATTTTCATTCCAAACATGGGCTATTTATGTTGATTGTTTTTAGATATCCGTTTTAATTGTATATTCTGATGATTTGTAAATACTTTTCTCTATAGAGCGTTTTCATCACGTGACCAAAATGCATAGCAACCCATAGCAACCGTAGTTGTCCGCCATGTTTGTGTTCCACAATGAACACGTTGCAGCGAGGAATCAGTGCATTTTCACTCCAAGGATCATTTTGATGCCCTTTTAACAAGTTTTTGCAGTGAATCGTTTGGGTTTTATATCATCTTGGTTTGAAAGAATCTATTTTGATAATGGTTTTGTGTCTAATTATCAGCGAAAGAGAAAACAAGAAGAAAGAGCAACGAGAAACGTGAGCGGCGAGTGAAGGCGAGAACGGCCTAAAAGTTTCCTGGTTCTTGAAATTATAACTCATCATGGAGTGGAGTGCATACTAAATTGTTAACTTCAGACGTAGAATAAGATGGATATAAGTCATAGGCCGTGTAGACATGACAGAGGTGTTTCAGGTCGTCATTTCGTTACGGGTGCAGCCCGTTCAAGGACAAGCAAAACATTGACTGGGTACGCAGCATTAAACCATGGACACTTGAAGTACCAAAACAGTGTCTAATAAGTCACATCCATCTTGTTAAGGGTGCAGCCCGCCCAAGGCCGAGACTGGGACAAGCAAAACATTGACTGGGTACCAGCATTAAACAATGGACACTTGAAGTATAAAAACAGTTGCTAAATCTAGTCCATAGCCAAGAGCCCACATGTGGCAGGGGGACATAGGCATGCAAAACAGCATAAGTGCTTGGAAGAGAAGGAAGGGTGAATCTGAAGAGTTCCAGGCAATATTCGAAGAAGACACCAAGGTACTCTGCAATGGTATTGATGATCCATGAATGAAAATATTGAGAAGCATAGATCTGGAGAGTGTCTGATGAAGGGACTAACACCAATGAGTTTGACTTTTTATCAGCTTCTGCTAAGTTAAGCTCTTTGACGAATCTTGTTTTTTAAAAAACAAGCTAAAAGGATGATCAATCAATCAATCAATCAATCAATCATAAACATAATTTAGAGTTGGCTTCAACCTAGTACAGAGTACTAATTCATTCCAACTAAAAAAGTAAACTACCTAGCAATATAACAAATGTACTGATATATTTCTACACAAAAAATACATTATAAGCATAGCCTGCAGGTACACTTTTCACCAGTCCATGATTTTATTTGATTTTTAAATGCTGCAAGAGTTAGACTTTGCTTGATATTGTCACTAAGAGTGTTCCAGAGGAGACTTCCTCTGAAGGAAAGTGACTCCGAGCCATAACGTTTTTTGATCTTTGGAAGTTTACAAAGATCTTTATTCCTTAGGTCGTACGTTACTTCTTTCATCTCATGAAATTCCCATAAATATGAGGGGTTCAGTTTTTTGACTGACTTGTAGATTTCAGTCATTAATTTCTGGAGATTTTAAACATGTAAAGTTTGGCTGTTATCTCTGCTTAATAGTAGCTGGAAAAAGGATTCAAAGTCTTGGTAGAGTACCCGCAGACAACGTTTATGTGCTCTGTTTATTTCATCGTTTGCAGCATCACTACAGAAAAGCCACACCAGGGGGCAGTAATTGAAATTCGAAAGGATTATGGGGTCACAGATTTTTGTTGCTTGATCCGGAGAGAGATATGTATTTAACCTTGCAAAAGCGCTGACTTTCTGATTAACCTTTGAACAAAGTTCGTGTATGTGTTTATTTAACTTAAGCTTGTTATCAATCTGTATCCCTAGGAGTTTCACCGTGTCTGTAGCAGGTAATTTTTTTCCTTCTATATTGAGGCGCAGGCACCTTTGATCACTTAGACCAAGGAACATAATCTGGAATTTTTCAGGATTTGCTATCATTCCATTTTTTGAGAACCAGTCTAATAGAAGACCTAGGTCATTTTCCAATTTGATCACAATTTCTTGTATAGTATTACCACATGCAAATATGGTAATATCTCAGATTCTAGGCTTATGAGAAATAAGTCGTTTATAAGATGTTGAAAAATAATGGACCCAAGACAGAACCTTGTTGGACCCCAATCTTTATTTTTCGTCGTGTACTCTTACATGAACCAATCTTTACCCTCTGATATCGGCTTTCTAGGTAACTGCATATGAGCTGAAGGCTGTCATTATCAAATCCATATGCCTCTAATTTCGCTATAAGGAGGTCATGAGGCAGACAGTCATAGGCTTTAGGTAGGTCCATTAGTATCGTTCCTACGATTCCTGATGAGTCTAAGCATCTTCTCCATAATTCCAGTATCCTGATCAGTGCCTGTTGTGTACTATAAGACTCTCGAAAGCCAGACAATATCACTGAGAGTTTGTCTTGGAAAAATGGTGTTATTTGATTCTTGAGGACTCTCTCGTAGATTTTCGAGACAGATGGTAGTATACTGATTGGCCTGAAATTTGGTTTCGCAGTAGCATCTTTGCTTTTAAATTTAGGGGAGACATTTGCTTCTTTTAATTCATCTGGGAACCTACAGTTATATATTGCACAATTGATGCAATCAGTGAGGAAGGGGCAAACAGCCTCTTTTGTTGCCTTTAATACGCTTGTTGGAATTTTCCCACTGTTCGATTTACTCTTATCTAATGCCTCAATCTCTCTCATGACCTCGTTTGGGTTTACGTGAGAAAATCTAATTTTTTCAGTATCTTGATTTATAGCCTTAATTCGTTTGATACTTGGATGGTGTTCGTATTTTTTTACTGCTCTCACTACCATTTCCTCTACGGTCATATTTTCGTATACTTCTTTGAAAGATGGATCAATACCCATCCCATCAGTAATGTTAATGAAATACTCGTTAAAACATTCTGCAACTTCCTCGTCATTTGATAGGATCTTACCATTTTCGATCAGCGTTATTTTTTCATTCGTTGGGTTCGTGTTAGAGAAAAGGGGTTTCACCGTTTTCCAAAACTGTTTATCGTTTTCTATCGATTTAGCTTGGATGGATTTATAATATGCACGTTTTGCATTGGTGTTTACTTTCACAAAAAGGTTCCTCTGTTCTCGGTATCTTTTCATATCCTCTTCTCTCTTAGTTTTGTTGGCAATATGTTTTAGCCTGGTTCTTTTCATTATAGCTTTTCGTAGCTCTTTGTTTACACGGGGCTTGTGATTGGCCCTAACAATCTTCGTTTTCTCTGGGGCATTTTCCTCGAGAGTTTTCATAAATACATTTTCAAACTGTGCGTATTCTGTTGGATGTGAAATGACCATATTTATGGTTAGTTCTTGTTTGAATTTTTCCAGGGACTAATCTTTGTAATCTCTGTATGTAATCTTTTTGGGGCCAACCTTGTCAAATGTCGATTTTAGAATGGTGTATATCATATGATGATGGTCACTAAATCCTGTCTCAAATGACTTGGAGTGCATGAAAGAATGTTTACGATTCGTTAATACTAAATCAATGCAGCGGCCCTTGGAGGACTTCAAGCAAGTAGGGTTTTTTATGAGATTGTAAAGGTTGTAGTCTTCGATTAAAGGCGACAATTTCTTTTCATTAGACTCTGCATTAAAGTCTCCAATGACCACTACATTTTCGTAACATTGGTACTGATCTAATATGTGAGATATATGCTCAACAAAATATGTAAGATCTTGGTGTGGAGGCCTATAGATTGTTACCATTAACCACTTTTGTTTCCTTAAGTTTAACTCAAAAAACACGGCTTGAATATCATGTGTCACAGTTACTTTAAGTTCCTTTGTAATGAGACTATCTTTGACATAAACCAGGATCCCGCCGCTTCTTTCTGAAACATCTAGCCTGGATGGAGTTTTATACCCTTCGATCAGAAATTGGCTGGATGGGAATGATGAGTCAATCTTGGTTTCTTCTATGACCAAAATATCGATGTTGTCCCTTATCATCATGGATAAATTATCAAATTTATTTCTTACAGAATTTATATTTATGTAGCTCAATATAATATTTCGTGGATATTTACGGCGGAGGGATTCTAGTTTATGGAAACAGTTAGTCTCACTTTCAGCTTCGGTATTTCCAGTTGTTAGATTTAATGTTGTCGCTGGCTTCAATAGAGCATCCTCTTCTAGGATTTTGTTATTATCACAACTGGGGCCTTCACTCGTATTATTGTGTTCTTTTGATGTTTGTAGTACTGGTTTAGTGCGTTCTGCAGTTCACAGTGTTTTCATAAAATTGATGAAATTGTTTGCAAGATAAGATTTTCCTTTGTCATTCATATGGAGCATCCTGCGGCTGAGGCAGGATGTATCCAGGTTCGAGTTATCGATCAGTTCGATTTTCTTCACTTTTGCAAATTCTTTGATTTTCTTATTCATATCTGAGACGCTTACCTTTTTTTCCCTGGCTGCTTTGTCCTTTCTTGTTACCACATTTGATAGTGCAATGACCGTTTCGGGAGACTCGTTTCTGATGTTTTCGATCATGGTGTTAAGGTTTGCCATTGTGTCAATTTGCTCGTTGCTTGTCAGGTCATTTGTGCCAGCATGTATTATAATGCAATCTGGTTTTTTTCTGATTACTGGTTTTAGATAGTCCACAATATCCGTGGTTGTCGCTCCCGAATGGGGCTTTACTCTGACGTTATGAGCCTTCTGCAAGCCTTCTTCATAGATACCATTAAGTATCGAATCTCCAACGATTGTAACTCTTTTCCGTGTACTGCCATTTGTTTGTTTGGCTTTGATGTTGTTGGAGTCTTGACGCTGTTGTTTTGAATTTATGTTTGTATCCCCTTTGTTTGTATCTTTGTGGCAGTAGGTGCTTTCGAATTCAATTTGCTACTGTCGCATGGCTTTCTCTTTTGTTCTTCGTTTGTTATTGTTTGCGATGCATTATTGTTTTGTCCGCTAGGGATTTCATGGAAGTTTGTTGTAGGATTTTGCTTAGGCCCATCGAATAGTTTTTGAATCACATATTGCTTCTCATGAAGTTGTTTTTCTAATGACAAAATACGTTCATTTAGGGTTCTTACCAGGGCTTCACGATCTCTGTCCGGTGATTTTGGTGGGTTTTGCGACTTTTGTCTGCTTGCTACATCAGCCTTTATCGACAGCATTTCACAGTGCATATATCGCTTGAAATCTTCAAAATCAATCAGTAACCTTTCAAAATCCTGTTTACTAATAAACTCATTTTGTGTAGAAGGGTCTGTTTGGGTATAACAGCTTTCTTTGCCGTCTTCAATACATATCTTATCGTCATATTTCCGATATGACT
Source organism: Aurelia sp. 4 Dawson et al 2005 (assembly GCA_964019985.1). Taxonomy (NCBI): domain Eukaryota; kingdom Metazoa; phylum Cnidaria; class Scyphozoa; order Semaeostomeae; family Ulmaridae; genus Aurelia; species Aurelia sp. 4 Dawson et al 2005. Next base: position 11,857,527 of record OZ026503.1, read on the forward strand.
GTTTGCCGTGAACTACAGAGGTGTAAATTTTCTTCTGTTTAATTGCTTCGTCCAGAGCAGCGTTGGCGTTTTCCTGGCTCATGCCGTGCTTTGACTGACAGAATTCTAATATTTTTTCTCGATAACGGCCTTTATTCATCTTTTTCAGTATCTCTGACGCCTCAACAACTGTTTCCACATCTTTTTCCATTCTTTTGGTTTAGATTTCGACAGCTATTTCGGTATTGTAACGGAAATTTCGTGAGCTCGATTCGATGCGTCTTGACCGCGCCTCAACAACAACCAATGATGATTAAAAGATGAAATTTCATCCTGGACTGCCAAACTTTGAAGTTCTGAAGGCAGCCTTTGAATTTGTGATACCCAGTGTTAAAAGTGAATTACTGTTATTCTTCACTCAAGACCTTCACTTTACATCTGACCAATCAGGTTTCTTGCGCCTACATACCACCCTAACTTGTTTGCTTAAAATGAGCGACGACTGGTACAACGGGCTTGATCTCGGTAAGCTCGTGGGATTAGTATTTATTGATCTGAAAAAGGCATTTGATACGGTCGACCATGATATTCTCTGTAACAAGCTCGAACTTTATGGCGTTCAGCAGCGAGAGCTGTCTTGGTTTAGGTCTTACCTATCCAACCGCAAAAAATTCTGTAGGGTGAACGGTGTTGATTCAGATGTTGGGGATTTAGAAGTGGGAGTCCCACAGGGTTCATGCCTTGGCCCTCTTCTCTTCCTCATCTATATCAATGATCTTCCTCAGGCTGTACAAGCTTCCTCTGTGACTATGTATGCTGATGATACCAGCCTTTGTCATCAGTCTCACGATCTGACTCGGCTGAATGAGGCTATTAATAGCGATCTGAGGAAACTGGAGACTTGGCTGCAAGGCAATAAGCTTTCTTTGAATGTGGCAAAAACTCATTCAATGCTCATATCCACCAAGCAGAAACACAACTCTCTCAAAAGTCGAAGTGAAGCCTTGGAACTAAAAATACGCGACAATGAACTCGAAGTAGTTCAAACGACAAAGTACCTTGGACTGCAAATCGATTGCTCTTTAGACTGGAAGGAGCAAATTAAGGCAGTTTGTATGAAGGTCTCCTGGGCGATCGGCTTTTTGAGACACGCTAAATCCTTTCTGCCTTTGGCTAGTTTGAAAACTCTTTACACCGGTATTGTTGAGCCCCACTTTCGATACTGTTGTTCTGTCTAGGGTTGTGCTGGATCTACAGACATCAGCCAGCTGCAGAAGCTCCAAAATCGTGCTGCTAGAATCATTACAAATAGCAGCTTTGACACCCCTAGCAGACCACTTATTGTGGAGTTGGGCTGGAAGACCATTGAAGAAATCATTGGTAATGAGTCTAAAACAATGGTCTTCAAGTCGCTCAATGATCTGGCTCCACAATACCTGTGTAACCTGTTCACCAAAAACTCTGCTTGCTCCTCCCGCAACCTCCGGAACACTGAGACTGATTTAAGGTTGCCAAAGAAAAATTCAGCAAATGGGCAAAAATGCTTCTCTTTTCGGGGAGCTAAACTATGGAATAGGCTTCCTGCTGAGTCTAAAACGGCATCCTCCCTGAATGGTTTTAAGAAATCAATAATGGGTTAACTTTTACTCTCCATTGTATATATTGTTTAATTGTAAATAGGCTTTTAAATTATGGTTTTTATATATTAGTGACTTATTATTTTTATCGGTATATTGTAATTAAGTTTTTATCGGAGGGCCCCTTGAAAAACGGCTTCTGCCGAAGGGCTACCCTCCTTAAAAGATTCAAATATGAAAATATATGAAATATAAGAAATTTGTCCCGGCCCTAATTGAATTAGGTCTTATTGTGCCACTTTAGGACCTTGCCTACAGCCCGGGGGGGGGGGGGCTCATGACATGTCAAAGGTATGGGTGGTGGCATTTGCCACCCACCATTTTCCCTACACTAGGGTTAACTTTTCAGAAAATTTTCCCGAAACAAGGGTCAGTTTTGCTAAAATCAGTTGAGATAACTGAAAATGGGTAGTTTCCACCCAAAATTTATCATAAATGTGGTACAACAGCAAACATTGGTATTAAAAGAAGGGAAGCTTTCTGAAAACTGGGTCATGGACCCCATGTCAACTACCCCCTGAGCCCTACAGCTTTGGGAATTTCACTATCCACAGTTTCAAGAAACTTCTAAGTTTGGATGATCAGCCTGGATGACAAACGGAGCTTCCTTATATTTAATACAATGCCACAATGTTTTCAGTATGCAATTGGGAAGAAAACAATCATGGTTGTCGTAGATTGTTTTGAAGTTTAGGTTTAAGGCCTTCAAATTTATCAGCCAGAGCTCAAACTTTTCAACTACAAACACAACAATACCATAAAGGTGTTTTTGGTATCACTCCCCAGGGTTCATTCAGCCTTATTTCTGAGGCATAGGGACAGATTTCTGACTGACAACTGTGGAATTTTGAAACTGCTGAAAACCAGAGATTTAGTATTGGTAGATTTACAATAGAAGAAGGTGTTAGGTTACCAAGCTAAACTTTCAGCATATTCCTTTACATGAGGCAAAGCCAGCTGGACCAGGTACACCAATGCTTCAAGGAGCATTACCTATGAATTACTCGATAGCAAAAAAAGAAATTCTTGCCCTACTGTTGCCAGAGTTACCAGAGTTGGTGCATCCCTAACCACTTTATGTGCCTTGATATGTTACTGTTCTGTAGTCAATAGGCCAAATATAAAGCAGGCCAGTCAGAATGACCATGAGGCTTTGGAAAGCTTTAGATTTAATCAACAGGGTATACCAAAGAAAACATTTTTTATCTCTTCTGGGATGAATGATCCCACAAAGGTAATTGGTAATGATGTGTACCAAGAGTTATCCCAGTCGCCAAGATTGTTATGAACGTCTTCCACATTTTTTTACCATTTACCAAATTTACCCCAAACTTACTCATTTTAGTTTTTCGTGTAGAATCTAAGAACACAATATTTTTGAAGAATTTATCCAAAGATGCTCGAAACTTCTTTAATCTCGAAGAGATCTTCGTTTTAAAACAGGCATGCGAGCGCGAAATCGAAACAAGGTACGAGAGCGAATCGGCGGCCTACTACAAGCCTGATAGCGGCAAGCATTTTGGCTCACGTTCTTTCCTGAAATCAGCATAGGATCAACACCAGTCATTGAAACTTTCTCCATATATCGCTCTATAACATGCGATTCCAAAATTTTTTCCATAATCGCGCTATGAAATCGATTCATTTCAAGTTCTACTCTTTCAGTATGCTATACGCAGTAGCCATGTTGAAGTAAGTGGAACACCAACATGGCCGCCAACCTCGTTTCCGATCTTCGTGACGTCATGTGAAAACGCTCTATTACTTTTTTATCTAATATTGTATATGCATCTTTTAACGCTGGAATTAATTAGCTAATTTTTTTAGCTGTTGTATTTTATTATCTAACGATCAATAAATTGATAATAAAACTAATCTATATATATAAGGCAGGTAAACGATTATCCAATTAGCTTTGTTCTTTTTGTTAACCATTGTAAATTTAACAATGAAGACAATAAGAACACAAAGGGGGCATTCGATGTCAAACGCTGGGAACTTTAGTTAATCGGCATGAAGGAACCGCCAGTGGTTTTGCTGTGAAATTTATACTGTTTCAACTGCTGGGAACTTTAGATAATTATTTAATTAGAAATTTTTGAGTAGATTTCCATGTTATCTAATTGATGGTGGAAATTTGTGGCACACAAAATTTACAGTATGCAGTCTATGGGCGCCAGGGGGAGGGCTAGAGGGACCTACAGCCTCCTTGTCGGAAGCATCTAGCCCCCCATGAGGTAGGAAATTTGGCAAAATGATGTATGCAAACTGCATTTTTCAGCCATTTGAGCCCCTAGGAAGCTGTAGGAAGCTCTTACCCCTCTTTCAGAAGATTTCTGGGCCACACCTGCCTTAAAGTAGATTCATCCCAAACATTTCAAGAAGTATTTACAACACAGGTTATCGATATTTCAAACAAAGCTGTAGATTGTATGGTATCATAACATTTTTCTAAATTTTTTCGCCAAAAATATGCATAAGGCAGTGGTGAGTAAAATAAATTGAAGGTGTAAGCTGCAAGTAAACTGTTAAAGGCGGTAAGAGTAAACATATATACTCTGTTATGAGATGCAAGAACATGTTGTTGTAGCTGCAGGCGGCAAGCTGCAAAAATTTGTACAGCTCATTAATGGAAGTTTCCCTAGCTGGCCTGGAGTAACCTTTCAAGTAGTATGTATTACAAATCACCAATTTCAAGAGTATCTAATTTCTACCCTCTTTGGTATAACTGCCACTTATAACAAACAGTTAGTTTCATATTTTAAAGATTAAGATGAGATTTATTAATGCAAAATAGTATTTTGATGGTAAAAGAATTATGTGGGGTTTGTAAACAGCTCATAAACAAACAGTTATCATTGAGATGGGATGTGTAGTGGTGATCAGGAGATCATTAGTCCATTTTCATTATCATTTCTATATGCAATCTTGGCGGTCTAATGTGAATGCACCATTTGCAGTTTGCGCCATATGCAATGTAACAATGTATTGTGCTTCTTGATGATAAACATGAACATTGGTGTCCAAATTAATGTTCCATACAGTGCTCCCTTATTGTTGAAATTCATGGAACAAAGATTTCAAGATCAGTCTGACAAAAACATGTTGCAAAAGTGTATGTGCTTTATACTCTGTATTTAGGGTTTTACTTTTTTCATTTCCTTTAGGTTCCTGGAGACCAGATTGGAATGCATTGCATGATTTGGCCTCTGCGTAGTGATGAGTAAAAGAAATTGAAAGGTGCAAGCTCAAGTAAAGCTTAATGGCTGTGAGGGTAAAAATAGATCCTTATCAGATGCAAAGAACCTTTGTTGTAGCTGCAAGCTGCAAAAGTTGTACACCCTATGAATGCAAGCTTTCTAAGCTGACCAGCAGATCAGACTGTTACCCACTGTTACCAACTTGCTAAGGTTTCAGGGCAACCAATTTCTAGACTCTTTGATATGAGAAACTTTAAGGAACAGTGGGCTGTATTTTTCAAATGATTAACATTTGGGATCATCTAATGCAAAATAAAGTATTTTGGTGACAAAAGCATTATCTGGGGCTTATTTCTATTGAATTTGCAAGATTTTGATATTACGATTAAGGTGGAGATGATAAACAAGCTATCATCACTGGGAAGGGGTGCTTCTTGGGGTGATCATATTTGGATGCAGATCTTGGCAATCTGATGGAAGTGCACAACTGCAGCGCATATGGATTCCAGCCATAAGTTGAGAACAATTGACTGTATTTTCCTTTGATTCAGTGTTAGAATTTATGTAACAATTATTTCAGGATCAGCCTGACAAAAATATGCTGTGAAGAAGTTCCACTGATAAACTGAAACATGATGCACAGTCAAGGACTCAATTGTTGCAATATTATGAAAAAAATATAGTCAGGTCAAGAATCGATCTATGTATATAAGGCATGAACAAATATGATGTGAGATATAACCTCATAGTACCAGCCACAAGCACATCGATCAACTTTATTGTCAAAAATTCTTTGAATTCTTAGCATTTTTCAAGAATCCTTCACTTTCTGAAGGAATTCTTGAGTCAAATGAAATAGACATGCTAGAATTTTTTCAACCGGAATTCACAGGAAAATAACCTCATAGTACCAGCCAGTGACGTTATAGTGAGAACCCGGTGACCTTGTGTCTTTCCTCGCTACAAATGTCACAGTATTTGTATTAAATTGTTGTTGTTTTTAAATTTTAGATTGATAGATAAAAAAAACAGGAAAATAAAGTGAATAACCTGAGTTAAAAGGTGACATCGCAATGAATAGCATATTGTAGTTGATAATCGAGCTCATGGCAAACGAAAGCAGAGCCACCGACAACAATGGAGGATAGGTAAGTAAGTAAGTGAGTAAATATTTGCCATTGATATGATAAAAAATGACAAAAGGTCAGAAAAAAATTAAAGGAAAAGAAAAGAATCTAATTACAAGTGTACACTATAATACAAATTTTAAATGCAAAATATTGATTAAAAACACCCCTAGTTTAAAAATTGCAGGGATGGCATTAAAAGGTCAATACAACCTTGTTTCCATAATGGTACCACGAGAGGTGTTTCTTTGTCCTATTTATAGACAAGCACTGTACAGTATATCTCAGGTCATTCACTTTAAGAATATTCATAAGAGTTCTCTCAAGGCAAAAGAATTATTATACTGTGCACCTGCCTTTGGTCTTTCTTTCTTTGATCTTACAGAACTGGACAGCTCTGTGCATCACAAAAAGAGGTTTGTTTATGCCTGGAGCGGCAAAATGAAATTAATGACAATAATTTGTTGTATCAAATTGTTCAAATCCAAACAAGAACAAATTAAAGATGCTATGTGAGCTGATTTTGTTTTAGTTCAGAAAAAGGGGGTAATTGCCCCATACTGCAATGGATTTTCGTCAAAATGCAAACAATTGTTCACTTATGGCCAAATGTGCAGTCTTCCTATTTTCTTACTCTGCAACTTACACCACAGAAACACTGCATGCAGGCTAGCACACTGAGCATTTGCTGATGTTCATATGCGTGTAGGCAGTTGAGGTGAATCACAGCCATTTTGGGTGTGAATTGTGGCAACAAAAATATTATCGCTTTGTGAATGAACTTAAGAGCATGAAATTAATCTTACAAACAGAAGGGGATGTCACAATCAACCTTCTAAACAATAGACTGCACAAAACTTTCCACTTTGATAGATGCATAACAAGAAGTTTGAATCCACAATTACAACCTTTTATTGTACAGTCAGCATGGATTATCAGATATTCTTTGAAAGCTCTACGCAGGAGCTAGGAATGTTGAAGCGCGAGCGAAGCGAGCACTTAACTTCCTAGTAATAGTAGTAAACAACGAACGGTTTCTTCGGGATGTACGATGATTGTGATCGGTCTTCGTTAATCTTGACGCTTTCGCCCATTTCTCTCGCTTCAAAATCGTTTTCTAGTAATTCTAACAGCTCTCCTAGAGACCAAATGTCTCTTCTCGTGATTCTTGCAACTTGAATTCGAATATCTGATGGCAATTTCCCCACAATTACTGGTACCAGTGACACGTTGGTTTCACTCGTTACTCCTAAGTTTATCAATCCTCGTATATGAATGCGCAACTTGTCGTAAAGGTATCGTAAATGATTCGGTTTTTCTCCGGTGCATGATCTCAGTTTCACTATTTCATCCATATGTGCAGTGATGATCAGTTGAGGTGTGCCAAATCGTGTCTTTAATATTTCCTTCGCCTCCTTGTAATTTGTTTCAGTTATTTCTATTCCATATACGATTCTTGCAGCGGCTCCTTCAAGGTAATGATACAAATCATTGAATTTCTCGATTTTCGGGATATCTTCGTTTCTATCGATCGCCGTTTCGAAACGATTCTAGAAGGCTGCGAATTTTAGAATGTCCCCATTAAACTTCTGTAAATCCAGTTTCGGTAGCTTCGAATAATTTTTTGTCTCGCTAGATGTCGAAAATATGCTTATATTTCCAGGGCTTCCTTGTCGTGTTCTTCGTTCTTTTCTTCGTTCATTCCTTGTAAGCGCTCTTTCAATTTTTGCTCGTCGCTTCGGTTACTTGAAAGCTCGTTGCTTCCGATTCTTCGATTTCTATTTCGATTGTTTTCACAACACATATTTCTAAAATCTCTTTATCGATTGATTCTAGTATTCGTATCTTTAGTTCAAATTCTGTACGCTTTCAATCTCGTGTCCGTTCAATGTTTCCTTCTCTAAAATTTCGTTTACATCGTTTATGTATTTCGTCGTGACTCCTCGATGAGACCTTCTCGTCACTTTCAGTCGTGCTAATTTCTGTTTTAAGGCCTCTTCTGCCATGATTTATTCGGCTCTGGTTCATCGTGGCCCCGTGTTGGGCGCCAAAACATGTCGTGTATTTAGATCAGTCTGGTTCCCTGACTTCATTTTCGGCTGGAGAACTGGGCTCTACGGAAGCGGTCCAAAATAACGTCTGGACAAATACCGTAACCACGCACCATAACTATGGCCCGGGCTTCTATTTTCATCGTGGCATGCTTTAAATCAAGCATGCTTTAGATCTTGCCCGCCTCGAAAACGAGGCTTAACTAGCCTGCGTGCTGTCATTCTTTTGTAAAATTGAAAGAGGGTAAAGTTCCTTCAATTTACACAAAACAATTCAATTTATTACACGAAAGAAAGATTGCACGCAGGCCACGCTTAACCAGTTTTCCAAATAAGGATTGAGAAGTTTGAGAAGTTTCTTTGGTTTTTGTCCAGGCGTCAAAAAATCACTTCCCTGGGGCCCAATACCCTCAAACGAACGCGGTCGAGTTGACGCAGGGAGACAGGCTGTATTTAGATCACTTCCCCCAAAGGGGCTGTAATCTTCCTTGGGGCATTTATGTCGGATAATCATGGAATCGTATCGAATCAAATCGCAGTCTAAGTCCTATCGCATCGAAGTCTAATAACGTCTTAGTAAATCTAAAAATACATAAGCTAACGTCAATCAACGAGTCATTGCTCAACAAAACATTTCAGCAAGCGTAATCAAACAGGTGGTAATTCAAGGCAGTAAATCACGACAGAGGAGCCAAATCATTGAGCGACTTGAAGGCCATTGTTTTAGACTCATTACCAATGAGTTCCTCAACGGTCTTCCGGCCCAACTCAGTAATAAGTGGTCTGCTTGGGGTATCAAAGCTGCTATTTGTTATGATCCTAGCAGCATGATTTTGAAGTTGTTGCAACTGGTTGTTTTCTGTAGCCCCAGCACAACCCCAGACAGAACAACAATATCGAAAGTGGGGCTTGACAATACCTGTGTGAAGAGTTTTCAAACTTGCCATAGGCAGAAAGGATCTAGCATGTCTTAAACAGCCGATCGCCCTGGAGACCTTGGTAGAAACAGCCTTGATTTGCTCTTTCCAATCTAAGTTGCAGTCGATCTGCACTCCAAGGTACTTTGTCTTTTGAACTACCTCGAGCTCATTGTCGCGTATCTTCAGTACTGAAGCTTCATTTCGACTTCTAAGAGAGCTGCCTTTCTGCTTGGTGGATATGAGCATTGAATGAGTTTTTGCCACATTCAATGAAAGCTTATTGCCATGCAGCCACGTCTCCAGTTTCTTGAGATCGCTATTAATAGCCTCATTCAGCTGAGTCAAATCGTGAGACTGACGACAAAGACTGGTGTCCTCGGCATACATAGTCACAGAGGAATCTTGGACGGCCTGGGGAAAGTCATTGATATAGATGAGGAATAAAAGAGGGCCAAGGCATGAACCATGTGGAACTCCCACTTCTATTTCCCCAACATTAGAATCAACACCATTAGGCCTACAGAATTGTTTGCGGTGGATAGGTAAGACCTAAAGAAAGGCAGCTCTCGCTGCTGAACACCATATAGTTCGAGCTTTTTGCAGAGGATATCATGGTCGACCGTATCAAATTCCTTTTTAGGTCAATAAATACCAATCCCACGAGCTTACTGAGATCAAGCCCATTGTACCAGTGGTCACTCATTTTAAGCAAACAAGTTAGTGTGGAATGTAGCCGCAAAAACATGATTGATCAGATGTAAAGAGACCATTTTCTTTCATATAGTGGTACAGCTGGTTGAAAACAAGCTTTTTAAAGACGTTTGAGATGACAGACAACACTGATATGGGACGATGATTGGATTTTTCAGTCTTGTCTCCCTCTTTGAAAATCGGAGTACTTCTAGCTACTTTCCATGAATCTGGGCACTGGCTAGTTTCAATGGATGTGTTAAATGGGAAAGCCAGAGATTTTTCAATATAGGGCACAGCAAGCTTCAAAAAGTAACTAGAGATATTGTCAACCCCAAAGCTCTTTGTTATTTTAACCTAGGCAAATGCATCCCTGATATCTTTCAACTCAATGGTCTTGAAGTTAAACTTGGCCTTACCTTTGTTAACTTCATATTCACGAGATAGAAGGGGATTAGCGGCAGGTTGTATTAGGGACTTTAAGCATTCACAACGGTAACGATAACGCCAACGTTAGCGGTTAACGTTACCGTTTCCGCTTTCGATCTGTGTGTACGTCATTAAAGTGCCACTGAACTACTTTCGTGAAAATTTTGACTATGTATTTTTTTCTATTAGAAAGATAAAATAGAAGTTGCTGAATCGAATGATGTAATCATTATCTGCATATTGTTTCAATAACAATGTTATTTTAAGCTCCAAAGTGTCGCTTTGCATGACTCTTTGTGCGAAAAATATTGCGCGGCCAAAGAGGAATTTGAGGAATGTGTGACGTAATGTGATTTATACATAGAGCGCACGCACGCAATAATCTACAGTCAGTGTATCCGAGAATCGCGAAAATGGAGGCAGCGAAGAAGAAATCTAGAGGCGGGAAAGGAAGATATTGCGTTGCCGGAGCACCAAACGATACCAGCTGTATGAACCACAGTTACACGCCAGGAGTATCGATGCATCTCTTCCCAAAGAACGAGCAGCAAAGAAGGCAGTGGGTTTCTTTCGTCCGAAGACATCGCGCCGGCTTCACTCCATCAGCTACTTCCGCGTTGTGCTCCATCCACTGCAAACCAACCGACTTTGTCCGGAGAGTCGACATCAATCTTGGGGATTCAAGTGGAAATATTACACGCCAAAGACGTCTCGAAATTGGTGCAGTTCCAACAATCGATGCAGCAGGAGCCATTCCACGAAAAACTAAGACCGAACGAGATCGACGTAAAGAGAGAAAGGTGTGTAAATTTAGGCCTAAATTTTTCACGAGCACCACTTTACTTTCTACCGTCCACTGCTAAACTTGAAGCTTCGAGTCTAAACGTCAAAACGAAAAGATATCAAGGATATTTCCAATAAAAGATTCATTTCAAGGCGACTGGTGTCGCAAACTGGTAAAACCATGTTGTTAAATACATTTTCAAGGTATTTGTTTGGGCCATAGGATTTGGCGACTCCTCTTTACTTGGGTGGGTTCCCAATTTCAATTTCCAAGTCTTCTAAACATTATTTTTGTCCACAGCTACTATAACTATGGCAGCTATCTGAGAGTTATTATAAGTGTTGATTTTATTAGGAATTACGAGAGACAATCGATGATACAGCCATAAAAAAGCCACGAAACACCAGTTCTGACCCCGAAGAAGACAAGGGAGCACCTGAAGACAGAGGAGAACCATTCATTCTCCCGTCAGTGCCAGGTCCAAGCGAAATTGAAGTAAACGTAGTAGAACAGCCTTTTGAAGATGCACTTGTGGAAACCTTAACTGATGCATCAAGGACATCAACACAAAATTTCAGTTGCCTCAAATGCCCAGTTCTGTCAAAAAAACTTGTTGCATGCCAGAAGGGAAACAGTAGATTGAAGAAGGAAGTTAATAAGCTGAAAGAAAGAATCAAGGAACTGCAAAAACAGCAAGAAGATGTAAGGCTCTCACCATTGTTTGCTTCTTGCGTGTAGATTTGATATCCCCAGTGGTTTTCCATTGCAGCATAGATAATAGAACAGTCACTCTTCTATTATCTATGATTGCACTAATGAGCGGATATTCCATATAGTACAGTATCATGGATAAGCAAAATTGTCTTTGTTAGCAGGTGATGTTAAGGGCTGTCCATATATTCTCCGAATACTGTACTCTAACTTAATTGCAGAGGTGCAAGCCAATTGCATAACAGCATCATAAACATTTGAACGAAGTCTACTGACTTATTCCACACCTTCTTCTATTGGGAAGGCAAAATGACTGGAATGATATAAATGGGCTGCTCAAAGATGATATTCCTGATTATTGTAACATAAATCTTTGTTTGCTTCGAGGCTCTAAAGAGAATAGACCTTTTAGCTATTCTCAAAACGAATGTGGATCGAATGATATTTCATTACAATTTGTAGAATTTTCGAACGTGCACAATTGCAATCAAAGCTCTAACGGCACTCGATCGAACCTCGCGTATAAAATTGTATAAGAATATCGCTCGATCCAGGCTCTTTCGTAGAATAGCTAAAAGGTCTATTGATTAATTCATAAATTCATTGAATTTCAGCTACCAAGCTCAGATGAGGAATTTGCGCATTATAAAGATTCCACTGAAGATGAAAGTTATTGCTTTGAAGATTTTGAAGATGATAGTGGAAGTGAAGATGTCCTGTATGATGTTTGGAAGACAGTGCTAATTTGGATTCCAGTGACAGCGATGCTGATAATGATGATGTAGGACCTTGTGACCAGAATTCCCCAGAGAAAATCAAAAAGAGTAACAGGAGGAGAACAAGAAATGCAATCAAGTAAGTAATCTTTTAACAGCAAACTAGCTTTGAGACCTACAGTATCAAGGTTTTTGATCTGGGAACATTACTGACTGGAACGTTACTTGAATCATGTGCTCAGCGCACAGGGAACTAAAGTTTTGGTTTTGGCGGGAAAACTATCTCTGTATTATTCCTCCATTTAATCATTTCAAAAACGCAGTAGAAAGTTCAACATGCCAAACTTACGCGAAGTCAGAGATGCCTTACTTACAGCATACGATTTGCAAGAGGTTCCATGTATTTGGAAGCCATAGATGATGCAGAATTTGCTTTGTTGTACGATCTAAACGCGTCAAAAATCTTGAAATTCCTTATTGGCAATATGCAGCTTTCGACCTAGAAGATATGCACGAAGATGAATGCAAGGTAGAGTTTAGATTTGAGAAAGAAAATTTACACGATCTTGTTGATGCTTTACAACTAGAAGAAGAACAAATAATGTACAATCGATTAAAGATAGATACAATCGAAGCAGTTTGTGTACTTTTAAAGCGTTTGACTTATCCATGCAGATACTCAGATATGGTACCAAGATTTGCTAGGCCAGTCGCAGAGATGTGTGTCATAAACAACCACATGATGAACTTGCTTTTTGATCAATGGGGTTTTCTGCTTACAAACTTTAATCGTCATTTACTTTTACCACAACGTCTTGAAAGATATGCCAATGCAGTACATGCAAGGGGGGCCCCTTTGTCGAACTGTTGGGGATTTGTAGATGGCACTGTTCGCCCCATATCAAGGCCAGGCCGAGACCAACGAGTTGTATACAATGGCCACAAACGTGTCCATGCAATAAAGTTTCAATCTGTTGCCACACCTGATGGAATGGTTGCCTTGCTACATGGCCCTTATGAAGGAAAACGGCACGACAGTGGGATTCTTCGGGAATCAGGCCTTCTCCAGGATCTTGAGCATTATTCTGTCTCCCCAGATGGACAGGTGATGTGCATTTACGGTGATCCAGCATATCCCCTGAGACAACAACTGCAAGCTCCTTTCAAGAATGCAGTACTCATAGAAGAGCAACAACTGTGGAATAAAAGCATGAGCTCAGTGAGGGTCAGTGTTGAATGGCTTTTTGGAGACATTATTAACTATTTTAAATTTTTGAATTTCAAAAAGAACTTGAAAGTCCAGCTTAGTGCTGCAGGCAAAATGTACATTGTTGGAACAATCCTTCAAAATGCAAGAAACTGCTTGTATGGTAGCACTACCTCTTCTTTTTTGACTTAGATCCACCAAATTTAGGAAACTATTTCACAAGACTTTGATAGCATTTTCACACTGTTTCAACGTAATTTTCCACACTAATATTGATTTGCTTAGTATCGTGGGTAAATATTATTCCAAGATTCCAATTATTCAAGCTATTCTCTTTTATTGTTATTAAACGGTTGGAACATTGCCATCATCATTTGACCTTGCTGCTGCTGTTGTTACAGCATTTGCATCAAAATTTGATTTTGTTGCTGCATTTGCTGTTGCATGTTCTCTATCGTCCTTGCAGCATTCCTCTCCTCACCATTCCCTGCATTCCTCTCCCGCTCCTGTTCTTTCAGTTCTCTTAGCCTTGCCCTCTCTGCCAACTCCCTCTCCTGCAACTCCATCTCCCGCCTTTTGAATTCTGTATCTGCCGTCAACTTATCTTGCAGGAAAGTCGACGTGTCCCTTCCAGAGTTCCGAGCTCTCTTTCCTGCTCCTTCACCATCTCCCACATATTTTCTTTTTCTTGTCTTCGCAAATGTTTCCAAAGACTGCAGCCGCATATCCCGGACCTGAGCTATGTCAGCTGCAGCGTTGTCTGCTTTTTCTCTATCTGCTGCTTTTTAGTCTATGGCAGCAGATTCAAACAGATCAATAAGTTCGTCAATCATGACCTCTATCTCACTCAGTTCATCAGGGGTTATTCCGCTGGCACGTTCTTCTTCTCTGTTTTTAGTTTTCCTGCGGTCATACAATGCTTGAAAGTGTTCTTTGTCTGCTAGATCCCTACCTACTCTCGAGTACCGAATAATCGTCCCCCCCCCGCTTATTGATTTTTGAAAAAATTTCCAACCCCCTCTGCTCTTATTCCAACCCCCCTTTTATTACTTTTTGGAAAAATGAAATGATGTTAGACATAATTTCTGTATAAACGCAAGAAAAAGTCTCAAGAAGTGCATTCAACAGAACCAGAGTTCAAAAGTAAATTTATCAGTAACATCACTGTTCACATAAATATATAAAAAATACGTGCTTACGTAAGACTTCCGACCCCCCTCGATTATTCTCACCCCCCCCCCGTTTATTCGGTACTCGAGAGTATTGTGCAAAAGAAATTGTTCATTGCGTTTATGCCAAATTCGGCAGTCTGTAAACCACGGAATCACGAAACGACGGAACGAAGTGACGAAACAACGGAACGAAATGACGGAATCATAAAATAGTACAGTATCTCCATTTGGAACGGTTCTTTTTAAATCTAAACACTGTGTCAATCACCAAAGTTTCCCTTTTTCTCAATGAAAAACTAAAACTTTGGTAAAATGGTGTCAGAACAGCAATGCAAGTTGCGGGGGGGATCATGTATGGATGTCATGATGTGTAATTCGGGTGGATTTAATCGAGCCCCTCCCTCTCTTTCTTAACGCATAACGTTTTTCTTTTCGCAGAGGGGCCACAATAGAGCCACCAAAGATGCGGCAACTGCAATTACTGCAGGTATTAACAAAAAAGTGTTCTCATTGTCTGTTGTAGCCCACAAATGCAAGTTTCACATTGCAGTGATTATTTTGCTAATGAAATATTCCGAAGTAGTTTGATTACTTCACCAAAAGTAACTGTTATTCTCCAGGCCCAAAGTGCTTGCGCTTTGCTTCTTGTTTCAGGTATCCAGAATCCATGTACAACTTCGGAGTCATAAGACTTCAGAACCAACCATGAAGCCCACTCTCAACTATGTATCTGCGAACACCCACAAACACTAATACTGCAAAGATGCAGGGTCATCTCGTGAGACTTTGTAACATTTGTCATGTGACACTTATTTGCATTCCTTAAAAATGTCCTCATTAGCATGATTTGGCAGCCCACACCAGTGGGCCAGTGTATGGGGGAGATGAGGTCACCTTGGTTCTGTTGGTCCCAGTGTGGCAGCTTGGGCGTATTTTGGCGGTTAGGCCGCGCTTTGTGGTGCGGCGGGTCTGTTATTATTGTTCCTTGTGTATTTAATAAGCATTTCATTGGCTGAAATAGTTTAAGAAGTTTACCCAGTTGGAAACCCACTTCTGGGAAAGATATTGCGAGAAATTGATATAGTTTTCCCAGGGGGAAACCCATCCCTGGGAAAGAAAGTATGAGAAATCGAAATAGTTTTCCTAGGGGGAAACCGCAACCCTGGGAAATAATTCATGAGAGATGATATCTATTACAGTATTTTACATTTGGCAAATTGTGGTGTTGTAAGATACGACCCCAAAAAGCTGCCACAGTTCCCGTTACCTTTCTCTGTTTCTTTCTGTGCTGTGTTTGGGATGATCTATACATCTATCTTGAGTTCTGGTGGTTTCCGTTGCAAGGCGTTGAACTAGTTTAAAAGGTGCTGCTAGTGCCATATGTGGGACATTTCCAAGAAACACCAGAAGGAACGAAACACTCAGACAAAAAACATTCAAGAAACCTAAGTACTACTGACAAAACATTGATTTATTAACGCTTTATGTTACATTTCTTCGTGCCTTTCTATTTTCAATGAATTTAAAACTCTCGGACGAAAAAACTTTCGGACATCACCAGATTCGAACAAATAAACTTGCGGACAAAATTTTGTCCGAAAGTTTGATCGTATGAAAGTTTGCGATTTTAAATGAAGTCTCTATATTTGTATTGTAATTCGTAGCCCGTTGTCCATGTTAACGTTTCTTAATGTTTCAATAAAATCTGTGGAATTTAAAATTAAATGAGCTGAACTGAACTGACTGAAGTGAAATGATGCAACAAGCTGGCAAGGCAAGTCCATGTTATTTTCGAACTTGGTTGAAGAAATCCATTAAATTTATGATTATCACCAAATGATCAAATGTGTAATTCATCTAAGTATGGACGATGTTCTAAGGAGTCTTGAATATATCAAAAAGAGATTTAAAGCGGGACTGCCATGACTGCCGTCACAGATCCCGATCATCGTTTCCAAACTTCCTCATCCTTGGTCTGATCATTTGGTGCGGTCAGTCCGTCTGTGTTGTTATTCAAAGAATGTCAACGAGGGAAGGAGAATCTTCTTTGCCATTGAACTATGAATTCAATGGCTTTTGTACGAACAGATCATTACGGAGTAATACGTAAACACAGTAGTGGTGGGTTGAAGTTTCAAGAATTGCTTTGGAGAAGTTCCTTTTATTTAGAGAGCACGTCAGCCAGGCAAGACAAGAAAAGTAGAGTTCGTCAGTTGTTACTTATCAATGAAAGTTGTTTTCATAATTATGTTTTGACTTGGAGTTGCGTTAACAAAATTGCTTTATTGCAAGCACGCACTGAACATCTGGAGATAAAATCGACGACAAATTTGGCTATCTTGTCACAGGCAACCATTTGACAACATCGCAGGTGAGACCAAGAAAACGGATCATGCAAATCTGAGGTGGAATAACAACGAGTCTGCATCGTTGTAAGCACAAACATGGTGAAGGGATTGGTTGTACCAGAAGGGGTATCAAATCCTACGTACTTCACAGTATCATTTGTTGCGGGTAGCTTGGCAATGCTGCTGAACGTCATCGAAGTATTGCTCATTCGGCGTGCAAAGAGAAACACAACAGACTTTGAATTAATGCTACTAAACTTGGCAACAGCAGATTTTCTGAGTGGGTTATTTTTCGTTGTGGATGCTAGCATACATTACTACGTTCACATTACCAAGAGATTTGAATACAACTTAATCGTCGTTTCTGTTTGGTTCTACAGCACACCAGTTATTGTATCAACAAATTTCGTGCTTCTCATAAGCCTAGAGCGTTTATTTGCAGTCAGGTATCCAGTAAAGCATCGCTTATGGCACTCAACCCGCTTTCGTGTGTTGAAGACCTCAATTGGGGTTTGGGCTATCACAATCATTTTTACTGTCGCAGTTGTCAGCCTCGATCAAATATTGAACAAAAAACATCTCAAATCTTATTTTGTTGCTTCTGTTCACGTAGGTTATGTGTTTGCTGGATATATGGCGATTGCTACCTTGATCATGCTGATTACGTATGTTATTATTGCCAAGACCATTCTCCGGCGAAATGCAAAGTTTCTACGAAGACCTGATGCAAATGCGGGAAACAGGCCAACCCGGAAGAGCTGCTTGAACGATAGAACAATACTGACTGTTTGTTTTTTGGTTGTTACTGCATTTCTTGCTTGCAATATGCCACTTGCTGTAGATTTTGTCAATGCAAAGGCCGGAGTAGTTCAATTTTTTCTCACGCAAGCAAATCCTATCATAAACCCTCTCATCTATTTCTTTAAGGGATACACTGAACGGCTTTATGCAAAGAAAGCAAATGGAACGACTGCTGCGACCAACGCAGGACTCAATACGATCAATAGATCTACAACCAGAGTTATTGTCAGCAATGATGGGGAAGGAAGCCATGAAACAGTCGAAATATCAAGCAAGAAAATAGACAATGGTAAAATGCATAAACGGTTGGACATCGAAGGCTTCGAGCCCAATAAAACTGAAGCCAATGAAAATATTTCCATCCCTTAAAAATGCAATTGTTGACAAAAGGTGCATGACATAGATTTCTTTATTAAATTCATCGTGAACAAAACCAACCTATCGAAGGAAAGAGACCATGTCTTGCTTCAAAAAAGTCCCTTGGGAGGGAAACACTGAGCAGTCAGTGCCAACTAGACTGCTGAAGGAAACTGGCCACTTTTGAAATTGAATTGGAGGCAATTGCAGAGCCTAGGCGGGGAGGGGGGGGGGACTTGGTAGTCCAAGGTGATGTATCCGTTGCAAAATGTTGTAAAACCCTAAACCCTTAGCGGTAGTAGCTTTTAGCCTTAGCGGTAGTAATTTGTAGCCCAAGCGGTAGTAACTTTCTCCGTAAGCTGCAATAACAATAGGTCAATTGTTCCAGAAACAATAGTGCTATTGTGAAGCAGACATCAGCAAGAAAATGACTTCGATGTGGTTTGAAATAGTACAGGTGTAGCCGACGGGAGAGACTCTCCCTAGTGTGAGCATATGACAGTATGATGGTCAATGGTCGATCATTGATCAGAAATTGATTGCAATTTGTATTAATAGAGTATTCTTTTTCTCGAGCCTTCGAGCCTCGAGCCTTGAATTTCGAGCCTGGAGCCTTCGAGCCTTCGAGCCTTACATTTCACAAACGGATTTCCATAATTTAACAAGCGATACATGTACATTTAACAATTCAACAGTAACATTTAACTTGAGACTAATGGCGAATGAAATGAGGATTTCATTGGTATGTAGGAATGCATGCGAATTAATTTGTCGATTTGGTTCTCAACTAACTCTCGCATGCACTTTCCAACTACATGCAACAAAACCATTACAAGCAAATGATAGAAGTACAATGAACTATAGCTATAGTAGTGATGAAAAACTTCATTTACAACGGCAAGATTGTCAAGCCATTTGCGGGTTACTGGCTGGCAGTGATAGGTCTCCCACATACATATGAAGAACTTTCCTGAAGTATCATCTGTGGCGATGCACATTCTTTGAATTCGGGCTTATTCAGTCTTTGGACAAAAATATGTCGTCTGGCAATTTTGCAAATTCGCAAGGATTCTAGCTAGTGCCTTGAACTTGAATCCTTGATATCGGCAAAAGAATCCTTGAAACTTGAATCCTTCATGTTTGCAAAAAGATAAACCTCAAAGATGAATGCATGCAGCTAGAAATACAAGTCGAAGGCTCTAAGTATAAATCTCGGAGGCTCGAGGCTCGAAGTACAAGGCTCGAAGGCTAGAGGGCTCGAGGCTCGAGGGCTCGGAGATTAGAAACACTCTTTGACCCTAAGAGGTAGTAAATTGCTGAATTTGAGACCCGATATTTTGCTTGAACTACCAAGTCCCCCCTGGGTTGCGGAGTGATAATTCATTTATGATTCGAATTCGAAAGCTCTGGCAATCATGCATGATTTAATCTTTCCAACGCTAAGAATCAATGTTTGAAACTTTCAATATGTGCTTTGCATGGTTTGAACTTCGATATTTTGTTAGATTTCCACTGTGGTGTTCTGTTTGGGGCACCCAGTGCAGTTTTGCAAATGAATCAATAAATTTTACATATCTTAAAACAATGGCAACCCAGTGAAGGTTATTTCTGGTTAACCTTGAAGGGCAGGACTATCGAGAAGGGGAGGGGGTAGAGGGGGTGAAAGGTCCGGGGCCCAGGCCTCCACGGGGCCCGTAAAGATTTTGCCATAAAACTTTATCATGCTAGAAATCTCTGCAGTGCATTTTTATGGCAACTTATCTGCTTTGCATTAATATTTGCAAGAACCGTCTACTTTGATGACAATATACAGATATACATGTTGCAAACCATCTTATTGATATTTCTGTCTAATAGAAACTGGCTCTATCCCAGCGAGTAAGTTGTTGCTGTCGTAGGGTCGCAGGGTCTCTGAGTTGCGGTTCACATTCAATCTTTTAGGCCTTTTGAGTCGTTCGTTCCCATAGACTCTGGTGACTACTTATGCGACTGCAACGACCTGTTGTGAACCAGACTGAAGTACACAACATGAAAGCAATTTCCTTGATTCATACATACAATTTTTTTGCATAAACTTGACACTCATTTTCCCTCATTTTCCGGGAGTCTAGAGGGCGTGGCAGGGGCATCGCGAGCTCGAAGAAACTGGGGTGGAAAAATGAAGAGGTCTGAGGTAAAACATTTTCGTGACCACGCCCCTCAGACTTTCGGAAAACGTGGGAAACGCCCCTTTTTAGCATTTCTGAACTATTCAGAAAATTTTGGAAAGGCAGCTTTGTCAAGCAGCATTTTTCGTAACAGTGGGCATTTTGGCACGAACGAAAATCGAATAGTGAAGTACAACACCGTATAATCCATGTACTCTCGAGTACCGAATAATCATCCCCCGCTTGTTAAGTTTTGAAAAATTTTCCAATCCCCCCGCTCTTATTCCAACCCCCCTTTTTTAATTTTTGGAAAAATGAAATGATAGTAAACATAATTTCCGAATAAACGCAAGAAAGAGTCTCAAGAAGTGCATTCAACAAAACAAGAGTTCAAAAGTAAATGTATCAGTAACATCAAGTAGCGATACGTGTTTACCTAAGAAAACGACTATTTTCTGTTTCTCCAAGCACCCCCCTCTCGATTATTCCAACCCCCCGATTATTGTTATATCGAACCATTTCCAGCCCCCCTCGATTATTCTCACCCCCCCCGTTTATTCGGTACTCGAGAGTAAGTATTTCCTAGGAAGGAAAAGATATGAATTGAAATCGAAATCAGTTATCAAACAAGGATAATAGTGGGAACAATCACAGTTCCCACTAAACGTTCCAGGAAGTTTTTGCTTTTCGACAGATTGATACCCGTAGAATACGATAAAACAAAAATTTTTGATAAATTCGAATTCCTTCTGCGGAAACGGGGGCATTTTCCATGCAGTTTTTGGTGTCAAGGACGGGTCATGCGGGGAACTGGGAACGAATCTCATTCAACGTCATATCGGGAAGTCACGTTTCCTGTCAATGAGGGAACCCGCACTGAACAACAGAGCATGAACAGAGAGATCGCCATCGAAGAAAATGCAGGTCGATTTTCTGTACTTTGGAATTGCTGAGTGATGATGCTTCACTTTAACTGATACCAATAATACTTCAATCGTGTTTTTGGATGGCGACAACGACGCGGAAATTGTAGAATAAGAGCTTCTAGAGGCTGTGGTTTTGCTTCGTGACTGGCATGAAAAAGGCGTAGGCCCAAATCTCCGATGTGATGATGGAGGACTAACTCGAGGCAAACCATTTGCTGGCTTGCTTTTTTCTTAGTTCGTGAATAATGTCTTCGAGTTTGCAACAGAGAGTCTTCTGAAATTGTTAAACGCAACGACAGTTGCCGAGGTTTGTTGTTCTTTCTTAATTGAAGTTTTCAAGATTTAATCTTTGTGCTTGTATGTAATGTGCTTGATGAATTTTCAACTTCTATCTATGGTGAGAACTCTGTGCCACGTCCTCTCCACCAGTCTACCCTATTTGTGCTTAGGAACCTTTAATTCGCCTTGTGAATATATCTCACAGAAACATGAAATCTGAAACATTAGATTTCCTGCAAGCAATCATAAATCTAGTATTTTGTAGGGTCTACTGAGGTCAGACAGGGTACAACAAGGGTGCAATGTATGGTATTGATTGCTTGAAAGCAGTAGAGCTGGAACTGATAAATCAACACTCACCATGTCAAGAAAGATAGTTTAGGTGGTACTAGCTTTGGGAAAACTCGGAACAAAGATTGTGCAAGATTTTAGACCAACGCAACTTTACCCCTGACTTACTCATTTTTTCCTCAGTAGACCGCAGGAGCGGATCCAGGATGAAATCTGACCGTAGAAAAATCGGGGGTGCGGGGGCACAGCCCCCGGAAAAATTTTGGTACCACGCCCTAAAATTCTCTCAGAAGCGCCCAGTTTCTCAAATGTTTTCACCACGCTTATCGTCTCTAAAAGTCATGAAATGTATTTATTTGATATCGTGCGAGCAATTTCTAGCGATCTGAAAGAACCAACCTCGTAAGAAAGGTTCATCGATAATGAATATAACAAGCATTAATGTATCGTAGGAAATGGTATACCAATTAGATGCTCGTTAATGATATAAGTAGTAATTTCATATTTTAAGACTGCTTCCTATAACCTCTCATGGAGATTTAAGATAATAGGTATATACACTTAGGACTGTAATTTCCTTCATTGCGAACATAGGATTAACATCCCATGTGCACGACAATTGACCAGAAAGCACCCCTTCATCAGATTTTCGTAGACTTTTAGTCTCCATTGGAAAGTTTCGAATTCTCATTGAAGCACCGTAGATCATCTTAACATGAATCATGAGACATATTGCTCCGAAAGATTCGTTGAATTGTCTTGGTTTCTGTACACTTGCGTCGATAAAGCGTCGCCCATCTTTACAGTATTTTTAACGATTCACTGCGGATCTGTGTTTAAGATATCAAGAAGCTTCATACGCCGTGGATGGCGAATAGCAAAGCGATCAATTACTTCTTGGATGTCCAACTGAATCTCACGATGAACGTGGAGTAAGGCTAAGCCAATGAGCCGATTTTCGGACATTGTATTGCGCAGATAAGTTTTCAATCTACGAAGCACGGAGATGGATCTCTCGCAAGTGCATGTTGTAACGGGTAAGGTAGCCAAAATCTGCATAGCAGTGCAAATGTTTGGGAAGGCTACTTTATCGATTGTGGGAAAAAGAGTTGACAATACTGTCGGTCGAGTGCCGTCGATGTTACGGCAATGATCTTCCCACATTCTCAACTCTGTTGCGATGTAACGAGGCTTGGGTAGGTCAGCCCTGCATTCATTAAGGAACAGCTCAAATTTCTGCTTCCAATCTGGTAGAGATACAACCTTGGTTGTAAACACATAAAACCCATTCAACACAGCCATGTTTCTATCTGAAAAACGTGTCTGTATTTGCGTGGTCAGGTGGTCGATATTTGATATTTTGATATTTGATTTTATTAAGGAGGGTTGCCCTTAATCAGAGTTGATTTACAAGGTGCCCTCCACTTAAAAAACTACTTACAACATACAATATACAATTACCGAATAAAAAACCAAAATTACAATATAAAAACCATAATATAAAAACCTAATACAAAATTTACAAAATCTAGTATAAAAGAAAAAGAAAGTCCTAAATAGATTTTTTAAAACTATTCTGGGAAGTTGCCTGCTTGGTATCGGCAGGAAGGTCATTCCAAGCTTTTGCTCCTCGATAAGAAAAACAATTTTTGCCCATTACTTGACTTTTTCAAGGGTAGTCTTAAATCTATCTCTGAATTGCGCAAGACATAGGAAGAGCACTTTGAGTTTCGGGTGAAAAGGTCACTCAAGTATTGGGGAGCCAGTTCATGCAGGGACTTGAAGACCATTGTTTTAGATTAACTAGCGACGAGTTGTTCAATGGTCTTCCAGCCCAGCTTGTCGATGAGTGGAAGAAAGAAAGGAAGGAAGAGTAATAGGTTTGTCGATGAAAGGAAGAGTGACAGTTCTTTCGTAATACTGGCTGACGCTCTCTGCTGTTGTATTTGCACGGTTTTCTTGCCTACGAACAGTGCGGGGACACCGACAGATGAGGCTAAAGCTTCTATCTCGCCTCCTCTTCGCATTGAGGCTCACTGTGCATATTCTGCCTCCTCATACCACTCACTATGACATATTTCCTTCTCCTTTCTCAAGCGTCGCAACGATATATAAAGAAGTGTAACTTGCTTATTGGCAGCAACAACATCAAATGTGGACGACTGCAGGTGCTTGGTAAGAGCCCGTGTGGCTTCCAAACAGCGACAAACAACCATCAGAGACACAATGAACTGAAATGATGTCGTTGCATGAAACAAGCCACTTGTATTGCGCACAGAATCAGTATTCCACAAGCGATCTACATTGCTCTGGATCAGGTCAAGGCAGTGAACAGTGGCGACGAAGATTTCTGCAAAAACATCTAGCCCATCTATCCTTGTAATCCACCTAGTGTGACAAACATGGATGAGGTGATAATGGTAGGCATTTGGTAGAAGATCCTTAATTTGCGTGGTCAAGAGGGCAAACCGCTTGGGACTCGCATCGAAGAACCCGGATACAACACGTACATGTGACATCATATTCCGTGCCACTTGAATTGTGCACGCCGAAGCAACGCACAGATTCAAAGCATGAGCTCCGCAATGGACGTATGGAGCCTTAGGATACTGCCTCGTGATTCTGACTGCTGCTCCTTGACACTTGCCCGCCATATTCCTAGCTCCATCATACCCTTGTCCGCGGCAAAGTCTCATATCAAGAAATAATTTTTCAACACTCTCCAGAATCTTTGTTGAAACTGCCTCACCCGTGACACCCTCATCACATTCAACGAATCCCATGAAAGCTTCGCGGATTTCTGAGTTTGAGTCAAAAAAACGAAGTACTATCGGCATCTGTTCAATGTTACTGACATGTGATGCTTCGTCAGCCAAGACAGCAAAAAATTTTGATTCCATGATTTCAGTAACCAATTTTGACAAAATCAACTCCTCACATATGGATATTATCTCGTTCTGAGTCGTTTTCGATCGATAAGTGGCTGACTTTGATGCATTCTACATATGTTCTTCAAAGACAGTGTTTTTTCTAAAACGAGACAGAAATTTCAAGATCTCTTGCATGTTTCCAGGGTTATTTTTAGCATCATCGTAGTGCCTGGAATCATCTCTGTGGCTTCTCAAGGCAATATTTTGTCACCCACAAAGTATAATGGCTCCAACTATTGGCACCAGCTTTTCTCTGTTGCGGAAATCTGGTCATTGACTAATCTGGTCATTGACTAATCTGGTTTTGCAAAGATGGCGCTCCGAGTGGCGGTTTGTGTTACGACGCTGTTACTCATCGCAGTTGTTCAGATCAAGAAATGTACCTTTTGCAGTGGAGATTCTTTTAATCTTATAGCGAACCACGCCGGACCAGTTTACGAGATCCAAGATAGTTACATCTTCTCTTCTCTTTGGCAAAATCGAAAAAGTTCTGGAATATTGCTGCGGCCCACGAGATCTACAATCGAGAGGTTAATTGGCCTACTCCTGATATGTGGTGACATTGAATCATGTCCAGGGCCGACGATAAAATGCAGTAGCTGTGCACAAACAATTCGAAAGAACCAAAGCAGAATTCAATGTTCCCAGTGCAATGGAAAATTTCACTTGAAATGTTTTATTGTGGACGACTCTGGAAACAAGGCAGTCTCCTGTTTATTTTGTCTGAATAATACGATGAACAGGACCCACGAAAACATTGCAGACGTCGAACCGACGAGACCTAATATTCAACGTGAACTACCTGAGTTGCAGGAATTACTCTCAAAACGTGGTTTGAAAATTCTACATCAAAATATTCGAGGCCTTCTGTGTCACAAACATTTCGTTTCTGAATTATTGGATAATTTTCGAACGATCCATTTGCTCGCACTAAGTGAAACACATACAACGTCCGACGATAATCCACATCTGGAAATTCCTGGCTACTATTGTGAAATTAAGCACAGGGAAACTGGACAGGGCGGTGGAGTCTCTTTTTATGTATTGGAAAACATCCCCTATCAAAGGAGGCACGATCTGGAATGGAACGATTTGGAATGTATTTGGATTGAGATCATTTTCCCCAAAACTAAGGGTTTTCTTGTGGGTGTTATTTACAAGCCTCCCGATTCGTCAAATCATCTATCTGAAAATTTTGAGGAAAAATTAAATGAAATGCTTGAAACCGTTATGGCTGAAAACAAAGAATGTATTCTGATGGGTGATATGAATTGCAATTATCTAGAGAGATCAGAACACAAAGAGGTCAAATCTATTATTTCAAATAATGGGCTAAAACAGCTGATAAAATCTCCAACGAGAATAACAAACAATAGCAAAACATTAATTGACGTTATTTACTCCAACGAACCTGAGAAAATAAATTCCATAAAAGTCATACCTGCTGATCTCAGCGACCATGAGCTACTTGGATGCGTGCGTAAGCTTCATTCCATCAAGCACAGTCCAAAGCAAATCAAATGTCGCAACTACACAAATTATGATCCAAAACTATTTTGTGAAGACCTCGAGTCGGAAAATTTTAGAAACGTTTTTGACTCTCGGAGTACTGATGTTGCATGGAAGCATCTTAAAGAAATCTTGCATTACTATATAAATAAACACGCCCCAATGATAACGAAAAAAGTGAAAGGTAGGCTATGTCCATGGATGACAACAAAAGTCAAGCAAGAGATGAACATTCGAGACAAACTCCTCCGCAGGGCCCGGAGGACAAAGGCGGAAAATGATTGGTCAAGTTATAAACGACAGCGAAATAATGTAACGTCACTAGTGAAAAAAGTGAAAAATAATTATTTTCGAGACCTCCTGAGAGAAAATGCAAGGAAACCACAAAAGTTCTGGACAATACTTAAAAAAGCCTTCCCAACTAAAGAAGTTTCTAATCATTCTAGCGCAGCATTCAATATCGAAGGAAAACAAACAACAGATATCGTTACTATTGCAAACAAGTTCTGTAAATATTTTTCCTCTGTTGCAAGGAAACTGAAATGTGGTAACAATGTGATCAAGGATTATGTTTGGGGAAAGCCCAATGTCGCTGGCATTGTCGGTACTGGAGGTGTGAATTTCAAATTTAAGTACGTCAATGAGAAGGAAATTTATGATGAGTTGAAAAATCTGAAAAGAAAGAAGGCACAAGGCTTAGACGATTTTCCTCCAGGCCTGCTGAAAGATGCTGCAAGTTTGATTGCAAAGCCATTAACTTACGTTATTAACATGTCACTGAGCGAAGGGGTAATACCGACAGAATGGAAAGCTGCTAAAGTTACACCATTATATAAATCCGGTCCTAGGACTGAACTCGAGAACTATAGACCGATCTCTGTTCTCCCTACACTTTCGAAAATTCTTGAACGTATTGTTCACAGGCAGCTGTTAACGTATCTTGAAAGTAATCGCTTACTTGTCAACTATCAATTCGGTTTTCGACGAAAAATGTCTACTGAATTTGCAGTAACATTCTTAACCGACTACATTAGAAAGAAAGCAGACAGTGGCAACTTGACAGGAGTTCTCTACATCGATTTGTCTAAGGCCTTTGATACCATAAGTCATTCTTTGCTGTTGAATAAACTACCAAGTTATGGCATAACTGACAGAGAGCTAGGCTGGTTCACGGATTACCTCTTTTTACGAAAGCAGTCTGTCGAAGTAAATGGGACGCTTTCAAACGCTTACCCAGTCTATACAGGAGTTCCTCAAGGCTCAATATTGGGTCCATTACTATTCCTTCTTCATATGAACGATATAGGAAGATGCCTAAAACATTCCTCGATCATCACCTATGCAGATGACACTGTTCTCTTCACATCATCTAAATGTGTGCATGATATAGAAAGAAGATTGAACGAGGACATAAACAGTGTTCACAGATGGCTAAATGAGAATGAAGTGATTTTGAATTTAAAGAAAGGCAAAACAGAATCAATGTTGTTTGGGACTGGAAAGAAGTTGAGCTTGCTAGGTGGGAAACAGCTCGAAATTCATGTGGATGGAAAGCTCATCAACTCAACGACAACTTATAAATATCTTGGAGTGCATTTAGATCCCACTTTAGCACTTGCTACACACTTTGATAAAACCTGCAAAAAGGCTGCAAGCAGAGTGAACATGATGAGAAGAATAAGAAATAGTTTGACGTCGAATGCAGCTGAAGCATTGTACAGAACAATGGTATTACCAATTTTTACATATTGCGGTACTTTGTCACTGGGATTACCTGATTCTAGACTAAAAAGGATCAGAAGGATCGAGAATAGAGGAAAGAACGTAATTGCATCAACACTTGCAAAAAATATGGAAATACGAATTCCATCAGTATCAAGCCTGATTAAACAGAGAGCATGTACTATAGTATTCGATTGTCTAAACAATAACATTTGAGAGCTATTTGAAAAGTATTTTGAGAAAACGGAGCATAAGTATGCAACACGAAACAACCTGAATTCAGTGAAGTTACCGAAAGTGAAGATTGAGACTGGACGCAAGGGTTTCTACTTTCTTGCTGCTAAGGCATTTAATGCACTACCCCCCGAAGTTAGGAGCATGAAATATAGAACTGTATTTAGGAAAGCATTAGAAGAGCATTGTAAATAGGCAAAAATAGTTTTTAATCATTTTTACTGTAAGATTTTACTTTTCATTTGACTTTAGGAACAGGACTCTAGTGATAACAGTGTATTTTTGCACTGATAGATTATCCTGTATAAAAATTCGATATTATTATTATTTACTAATCTGTTTAGTTGAACATCAACAGACCTACATCTTTGCTCCATACGCTGTTTGAAATGACAAGCTAATACAGTTGCTGTGCGGTGAAGTGGAGATTTCTCTGAATGC
The DNA here is from genome assembly GCA_964019985.1 of Aurelia sp. 4 Dawson et al 2005. Classification (NCBI taxonomy): domain Eukaryota; kingdom Metazoa; phylum Cnidaria; class Scyphozoa; order Semaeostomeae; family Ulmaridae; genus Aurelia; species Aurelia sp. 4 Dawson et al 2005. The sequence goes on from OZ026503.1 coordinate 11,886,135, forward strand.
TCCCTAAACTTTCTTGGGCCAATTGCCCGAGTCGTAAAAGGTGACTTATAAAGTCGATCTAATTTTGTAGTATTGTGGCTGCTTTCCTCTCCAGCAAAGAGAACACAGTTGATGCAGAAAGCACCATCAAGACTTTCTGAGTAGGCCAACCAATGAAATTCCGAGAGCCACTTATACTGAAATCTTCGCCCAGACGAGTTTGGAGGAAAGTTAGAATTAGGATTTGGCTTTGAAGCGTGTGTCAATAAGGAGTATTTTTCCTCATCGGTAAGGCTCTTCACGTGCAAATAATGCTTCCCGATATCTCTCTGCCAAAATGAGAAGCGGCACTCTTGGAAGACTTAACCGTGAAACTCTCTTGCACAGAAGAAGAACAAGGCAGCTCAGATGTAGAAGAAGGGCAGGACAGAATATCATCACTGCTAACGACGGCCAATGGAACAACGTCAGATGAACTTTCTTGCGTATTTGATCGTGATATCTTTGCAGTGAAGTGATCCTTGATTGAAAGTTGTTTGTGTTGCTTACGTTTGTCGGTCAATGTTGTTGCGGCAGTGAATGATGCAGATGCACGAGCAACGGATGACGAGGAATGTGACACTCCAGTTGTTTCTATTCTTCTTGTGGCAAAGGATGACGGTACCGTTAATTCTATGGCATCTGGCTTTAATGGCATGAGAGGAACGAAATGATCTTTTTTGGCTGGAAAGCTTGTTGTTGAAAGATAGTCAACGGGAGCCAAAGCACAACGGAAGAGATGAATTTCTTTTTCGTGAGAGTGTAATGCGTTTCCAGGACGTGTCCTTACTGTGACATTGAACTGAAGTTCATACAAATCTTTGACTGTGTCACCATCGATAGGATAATAACATTCAATAGTCATACCAATTACGCTTGACAATACTAACAAACATAAAAAAGATGCTGGACTGTGGTTGCGTGCAATGTGTTTCGCCTCTTCTATCACAGCTGCAATTCGATCATCGTTGAAAAAGGTGTCCTGAGTTACTTGAGATAGCGTATTGGAGAAGATGCTATTCTCGTCTATTTGTTTTCCATCAAGGCTATGACCGTAAAGATAAGGATGGCTGGAGTAGTATGATGAGTGGGTGTACATCTCGATGCTGGTTAAGCATCTCAGGTCTACGGACAAGCTTTCATCACCAACAAGGGTGATGGAGCAAGCACTGAAGAGAGAACTTCCATCTCCTGTTACCCTGTGAAAACGTTTTTGAAAAATAAAATGGCTGCATATCACCAAAGGCAAAGAAAAAGATGGCATCTGTAGCAAGGCAAATTAGATAAGGACGGTAACACCTCAAGTCTAAGGCTATGACACTCCAGTTTGCATAGATTGCGAAGTGCGACAATAGTTGTTGAGCTCGCATACTCCCATATAATTGTAAGAAACTGTGAATTTCATGAGAGTGCTTAAAGTTTCTTATAAGTTTTATGCGTTTATACTCTGTACTTTGAAAAGCCAACAATCGATTGTAAATAAATACCAAAATAGTAAGGCAATTCTTTGACCAAATTGGCTCGAATTCAGTCCTGATCACCCCGTCCACAAGGGTGTGAGCCTGGAAGCTGGGGGTGGCGGCAGCCCCTAAGGTTGAGGGAAAAAATTCGAAAATCAAGCCAAATGTAATTGCAAAATCCGCCTTTATGTTGATAAACAGAATGGACGTTTATTGGGCAGCCCTTTAGATGTTTCCTCCTGTAGGGTTGCTTGTGACCCCGACCCCTCCGTAGCGTGACCAAGGGACATATCAGGCAAGATCCCCTTCAGTTGTGGAAATTGCAGCAAAAATTTCTGTCGAGAGAGTACTAATAAACCTTCTATACAAGGGGGGGGTCCGTGTCGATATCTGGGGTTCCAAATCTTGTGTATCGGGGTATTTTGGGTTTGTGAATAACAACAAAACGAAGGTTCAGTACTGGGGGGAGGGTAACAAAATATGAAGACATGAAGAATCAGGCAATTTGTTAAAAGATGAGGTCGAATAGGTTTATACTCGGGTTTATTTATACGCGTATTATTATAAGAAACTTCTGACAAGAAACTCACTCTCAGGTCGCCAAAAAATTGAGAAACTCAAGTACTGGAAAAATATAACTTAAGAAACTATTTGCTTTGATAAAGGAAGTCCTTGACATATTTCTATTCTAATTCAACTTGTATTGATGTCTAAACATTGGAAAGGCCTTTATAAATATGTTTGAACTGTTTTGGAGGGCACGGGTCGAGCACAGCACAGATAGTGAGCATGAAGATTGTTATGAGACCTTCAAGAAGCTAGTAAGAAACGGAAATACTCAAAATCTGATAATTCTGAGAAATTTTCAGTACTGGCCCGAATTCCTAGTTTCTGATTAAAAAATACGTGTAGCCTATTTGATTTGCGTTGCCAAGGGCACGCAAATCTTTAAATTCGGTTCCAAAACAAACTCGGACTATAGCGCTGATAGGCCAGCATCGATGAAAGTAAACAATAACTAAACAATCGTAAATTGCACTTATGCTGGCTTATGCTCAACTTGCACACGGCGAGACACGAAACAGACACAACTTGTAAATAATGCGTTTTTTCATATGTGCGCGCATTTATGTGACGATCTAAGCAAGCATTGCAATTGTTTTTCACATGCTTGATTGTTTGCATCGGCATCGGAATAAGAAGTGAGCACAGACTGGAGAGTGGATGATGGAATGTGATTCTGCCACATCTGAAGACTTCAGAGGGAAGCTGAACTGACTGACGTCTTAAAGACTAAACTTTAAGTCACTTTGTTTCTGATTTCACTTGATAATGTCCAGTGATTATTGATATAATTGACTGGTTTGTACCAAGAGCATCTCTGCTTTGAGTACTTGTAAGCGTTTTTGAGAACTCTTGAGAAACAGGCTATTGTGTTCGCCATCTTGTATTGTTGCTTCCCTTCCCCACTTCCACTTCTGTACTATAAAAGGGAATCACAAGACGCTTTCAAATGTATTTTTATACAAATTTCTGTATCATGTAAGGATGCCAGCGATTGATTTTTACTGTAAGTTGCAAAGGTAAGGGAACATAATTGCTTCGTGTTTTGAATATTCTTAAACATTTGAGAAACGGTACCGCCTCGTGTTCTGTCGTGTCGCCATGTTGTCGCTTCCCTCCCCAAATTTCTGCCTTAAGGGCTTCGACTTGCATTTTATATGCCACCATAAATTTTTGTAGCATAAGACAATACGTTGCTAGTGGTTAATTTGTATGTAACTACAGAGATCAGGAACTGTCAGTGTGTGTTTTGAACATTTCCACGAGGTAACCATTGTCTATCAGTATATCTCACATTCCTGATACATATTTTTGTGCTGTATATTGCCATCGTTTTTGTTATGCACCTTCTTTAAGATTCATATTTTGTGTTATCTATCTTGCTTTTACCAAACAATTAGATTCTTAGTACTTAAAACTGAAACAAGAAACATACATGGATGGAAGAAGTAATTTCTTTCTGGGAAACAAACTGCAGCAGAATTTTTATTGTCAATTTTACATTCAATGTACATTCTCTCCTCTTGCTTTTGTGTTGACCAGATTTGTACTTTGCCTCCCAATAGTTCCATTGTTGAATTAAAATACTTTTCCTTGTAATGATACTTTATTGTAATCATGTATTAATAATGGTCACAACGTTTCTGTTTTTTAGATTACGCTGGATTTGTCACCAATGTTTCAGATGTACAACACAGCGGGTCCTCTGGCAATCCGTACTATGATGTCCACATAAAAACATCTGAAAATGATACAAGCAGAGTTAGGATCATGATAAAGTCAAACCCTGGAATAAAGCGGCAACTTTTCATCGATAAGCAGAAAAACTCACAGCCGGTCAAGCTGACGAGTTTGACAATGGGTAATCTTGGGATTGCATTCTACAATGCTTTCCAAGGTAGGTAGGTATTTATATTTAACGTGGCTAGCCCGCAAAAGCCTGAGAGACTTATTTCCAGCAGGGGCCACGGATGTTTTACCATCAGTTCGCCACAGCTATCCGCCACAGCTACCAGATTTCCCTCACATGGCTCTGGTCGACCGGGGCTAGTGTTGCGGACAGCGACCAAACTGTACAGCGTGGGATTTGAACCTACGGCTGTTCTGACCTTTGGTTTACGAGTCAGACGCCTTAACCACTCGGCCACACGCTCACAAAGTCAGCACCATCCAAGGCAGCACCATCGAGGATGGTACCAATTTAATAAATTTCTAGCCATCAGAGGACAGTGCAGTCAGCATTGCAGATCTTGACATGCAAAGCCCTGGATCCATTTTTGCGTTACATGGTGTTATTAGGTGGATTGGAGATGTAAAATTTGTTGAAGGAAAAAAGAAGAAGGCTGAAGAGGAGTCTGCAGAACCAGTATCAAAACCAGTCAGGGATGCAGTCATTGCTGACATGACAGGCCACATAGTGATATCTCTTTGGGAGGACCTTGTAGACATCAAAGAGAACACATGGTATAATTTTAATAATAATAATAATAATAATAATAATAATAATAATAATAATAATAATAATAATAATAATAATAATAATAATAATAATAATAATAATAATAATAATAATAATAATAATAATAATAATAATAATAATAATAATAATAATAATAATAATAATAATAATAATAATAATAATAATAATAATAATAATAATAATAATAATAATAATAATAATAATAATAATAATAATAATAATAATAATAATAATAATAATAATAATGATAATAAATATGCACTTATAGAGCGCTAAAATCTATACACATATATTCTAAAGCGCTGAACAAATTCGAATTAAAAACCTTTACATTACAGCGAGAAAAGCTAAAAGATGTCCTTTATATGTTAAAATGATTATCAAATAAATGGGTTTTTAATCTTGTTTTGAAAGTATGGACGCTCTGAGATCTTCTAATTTCAACAGGCAATTTGTTCCAGACCCTAGGGGCTGCAGTGCAAAATGCTCTGTCCCCACGAGATGTAAATTTTGTCCTTGGAACTATTAAGGCCACAGATTTTTCTGACCTCAATTTGTATCTATCACTTGTTTGCAACCTCAACATATCTTTCAGGTAGGCTGGAGCCATGTTGTTAAGTGCCTTGAATGTCAACAACAAAATCTTGAAGTCAATCCTTTCTTTTACCGGCAGCCAATGCAATTCTCGCAGTACTGGAGTGATGTGATCATACTTGCGAGTCCCAGTAATAATTCTTGCGGCAGCATTTTGAACACGCTGCAACTTTTGCAACTGAGAATTCGACAAACCAAACAGAAGACTGTTACAGTAGTCGAGTTTACTTGTGATTAGAGCATGCACAATCTTTTCAGTCAGGTCTCGAGTAAGATATTTCCTTATGTGCTTGATATTGTAGATGTGAGAAAATGCAGCGCTGCACGTCTTCGTAATATGACTTTCCATGGACAGATTGTTATCAATAAGTACTCCCAAATTTTTAACACTAGTTACTGGCTTTATCTCTGAATCTCCGATTTTGATAGAATCTATCGTGATTTTACTTAACTGATGTTTAGAACCGATAATAAGAAACTCTATTTTTGAATCATTGATCTTTAGCTTGTTTACTAACATCCATTTTCTAACATCCTTGACACAATTCTGTATTACATGAAGTGCTTCTTCTTGTGACGTTTGATTGACTGGTTTAAAAGACAGATATATCTGGTGGTCATCGGCATAACAGTGAGCGTTTGGAAGATGCTGCTCAATTACATTAAACAAAGTACTTGCGTAAATAAGAAACAAGATGGGACCCAAGCAGGAACCTTGGGGCACTCCATACTTGAGTTTTTCTCTATCTGATACTACGTTGGAGATCTGTACACGTTGAGATCTGTTGCTGAGATATGATAGAAACCAGTCAAGAGCCTTTCCTGAAATTCCCACTTTTTTCCTTAGAGTTTCTAATAATATGCTATGGTCGATGGTGTCAAAGGCGGCACTTAGATCGAGCATTACTAACAACGTAACTTTGTTGTCATCCATATCAGACAGGATGTCCGAAGTTACTTTCAACAATGCAGTCTCTGTACTGCAGTTCTTCGTGTAAGCCGACTGGCAAACCGGCAAGGGACAGTTTAGGCTCATGTGTGATAGGACCTGTTCAGACGAGCAACGCTCAACCAACTTCGAAACGAACGGTAGATTACTCATTGGTCGGAAATTCGGAAATACTATGTCCAAAGTAGAGTTTTTCTTTAATGGAGATAAAAGTGCTTCTTTCCAAGCATCCGCAAAGTGACCAGTCTGTAATGACAAATTGACAGTATGAGCAAGGAATGGCAGTATTATATCAAGACATTCTTTGAGCATCCAAGTAGGGATAGGATCCGCAGCACATTGTTTGTTAGGTGATTTCATAATGAGCATTTTGACTTGGTCTTCTGATAACCTTTCAAAGACCGAAAACTCTTTGACTTGCTTGTAATCCATCAAATACTCTGCAGGGCTTGTATCCATCTCTATCTCATCAAGCTTTTCTCTAATTAGGTCGATCTTCGTGATAAAGTATTCATTAAATTCATTAGTAAGATTTTCCATAGAACTAGAGACTGGATACTTAACGTTTTCTTCTGGCTTCATAATCGATTTGACTAATTTGAAAAGTTTCCTCTGGTCTCCCTGTGATTCTTCAATTTTATCAGAGTAATATTTCTGTTTCGCTGTATTTAGCAGATACAAATACTCGTTCCTTTTAGATTTGAAATGTTCTTTGTCGTTTTCATTCTTTGAACTACGCCATTTTTTCTCCGCCCTCTTTTTTGCTTTTTTGGCTTCTTTAATACTACCGTTAAACCATGGTAATTTTGGTCTTACAACAAATGACCTGGTTTTGAGGGGGGCGTGCTTGTCCAATAATTTTGACAGTGTATCACGATACAACAGCACAAGCTGATCCAGATCGTTTTTACCTTCACTTTGTAAATCTTTTAACCCTAACGGGGACAACTGTAAGTCTACCTTGAACTAGTCTAGATCAATCTTTTTTAGGTCTCGATATGAAATTGTCTTCTTTTCTAACGTTGGTCTCCGACATGACAAATAGCACTGCACAAAGGCATGATCTGAAATAAAGTGTGTGGCGTGGGGGGTATCAACAACAACATCTTCACAATTTCTAGTAATTATTAAATCCAATGTGTGTCCAGATTCATGTGTGGGAACATTAACATGCTGCTTAAGACCAACACTTTCTAAGACATCCAAGAACTTAGCAGAGCAGCTGTCTTCAGGTGTTTCTACATGAATATTAAAGTCACCAGTTATTGAAAGGGGTTCCTGACATATAACAAGATGTTCCAAATACTTTGAAAAGTCGTCAAAGAACACGCTTACTGGCACTGGATGGTGCTCGGAGTAGGGTGGTCTATAGATAATGCATAACCTTAGTGCAAAGTTATCATTGGTTACTAGCCATTCTGAAAATTCAAATGAATCTTTTTCTCCTGAGGTAAGTTTTTTTATACTCATTGCAATTGAAATTAAAACCGCAGTCCCACCACCTATGCGACCTGCTAATCTTTCCTGGTCCACAAATGTGTATCCTTCTGGCTGACATGCTGCCCGTACCGCATCATAGATCAATTTTATTAGAAATTACATAGTCTAAGAATCCATCACATTTGTTTCTTATTGATCTGGTGTTTACGTTGCAGAATCGTATATTTTGTCGAAACGGTTGTACAATGGCATGGCAAGGAATCTTGACGAGATTATTTTTGTTTATTCCATTGGGCCTAAGCCGGGATCGACGTTTGCCTCCCCTCTTGCCCCTCTTCGTTCTTGCGTCTGGATTTAAAATGCCAAGACTTTTGAAAATAGTAAGACATTCTGAACTGACTGCTAGCCTTCTGGCATCGTTTACTGCTTGTAACTGTCCTGATGTGTATCGAATTCTCTCCATGGAGGTCACTCCATAGCGGCATTGTTAGGCAACTTTGGACTTTGACCTTTCCAACATGCCACTTTGATCTTTGCCTAGGCCATACTCCCTTCTGGAGCTTTCAATGAGAAAAACCACTTTTATTGTGCGTTCCTTGATATTTAAAGATGAAATTACTTTCCCAGATTGTTCTTTAATCCTTTGAGGTCCAAAAACTAACCAGTGTATGCTATTTATGTTAGAATTTCAACGAAATGCAGGAGCTTGATAAAATGCAGCCATCACTCGGCGCAAGCAACAACAACATTTTTCACATATTGCCACGTAACAATACAACGGCCTAAAGCTGACAAGCACTAAATTGTCAAAAGCAGAAGAGTGTGAATCAACTGATACCATCAACTGGGATGACATTCCACTTAACGAATTAAAAAACGATGAGACCCAACACTCAAAACCAAAGAATGCAATCGCATGCTGTCCTGATATCAATTCAGTCATAGTTAACACATACCCTGTAAGTATCAATGCTAAATGTGCAAGAAAAGTGCATATTGTACCTGGCGATGCCATTGTCCAGCACAGTATGTCCTGTAACAGAAAGATGCTAGCAAAATAGTGCCCAGTTGCAATTAATTGTCACGTCGATATGGCTATCAATAATCAGGAGAAGTCCCTCACAATTTTTGGGCCTGAACTTGAGAAATATTTCAAGGAAGACATCATGGCACTAACATAATCAGATTTGGAAACGAGATTCCTTTTGCTGGAAGATGTTGACTTTAGTTACAATAACAAAAATGTTGTAACATCTATGGAGGACCATGCAAAATAAGCATCTTTTTAGGTGACACCTGGAGGTATTTTTTATAAGAAAGTAACAATTTGGGGCAGTTACAATCATCAGATTTTATTCAAAGTTTCTGATGAGTTTCTCAGATGTTTATGAACAGATGAAAACAATGTTTTTGAAGCTCTTGCAATGTTTAGACATTACTCAAGTATATACCTTCCAAATGTGATACTGGGAAAAAGTGAATGTAAAGTAAAACTATACTAAAGATTTCATTTGTCAAAATAAATAGTTTCTTCAGCATATTTTCCAAGTTCTGGAGTTTTTTAATCCTTTGGCGACCCGAGAGTTGAGTTCTTATGAGCAAGTCCATACAAAAGAAAATATGCGTATATCATTTCATTGTGCTATTACCTAATCAGATAATAGTTAAGAGAAAAATTTAACGCATGTCTGAAAGAATGTACTTTCTTCAACCAATGTTATCGTAAACTATGGCCAAAAAACTAAATTTAAAGGAGATTAATGGTTCACCTTTACCATGATGTTTTTATGTCGAAATGCAAAATTATCACTTTTTTTGCAAATGCAAATGTCGAAATGCAAAATTATCTCATGCTGTTACAAATTCATTGAAAGGCTCCAAATTAAGAAGTTGGAAATGATGCCTTTTCTTTTCTTTGACATTTTCATAGGAATCTATATATATAAGGCAGGTAAACGATTATCCAATTAGCTTTGTTTCTTTGTTAACCATTCTGAATTGAACAATCCCCCTTTGTAAAATAACAATAAGCAATTGTATTTGAACAATGAGTCTATTGGATGTATATCCAGGAATTAAATTCTATGCTTCTCCCAAGGGGTCGACTTTGGCCCTGGGTGCTCAGTCCAAAAATCGCAATCCTGCCCTTTTGTCCTACATCAAAACAGTAGATTCTAAAAGTTCTTCCTCCTATTGAATTTCTATTGGACTGCTTCCTATATGTGAGAACAATAGATTCTAAAAGTTCTTCCTCTTATTGAATTTCTACTGGACTGCTTCCTGTATGTGAGAACAATAAATTTTCCTCCCATACAATTTGAAAACAATAAATTGCAAAATTTTTCCGGCAATTGAATTTCCACCCACACACATCTCCTAGGGTGGTTCCAGTTAATGTCCGTACCCCCCTTCCCCCTATCGAAGAGAAAATCCATAGATATGCAAAAATCCCCAAAAATCCAGGGGCATGCAGAGGGTTTTGCCAAAACTTTACCACATTTTCAGGAGTGAAATGCCCCTTGGGCGAAATCCCCCCCCAATCATTTGAAACAAAACAGAGGATTTCTGTCAAAAGTGTACAAGATTTTCAGGAGTGAAATGCCCCTCAGGCACATCCCCCAAGAACCTTCCATTGAAAATCGATACAGTTTTCCGATCGCGAGACTATTCCTTTGCACCGGTCAAAACATGCCCTGCATGTCAGCAATGTGAAACGGGATAACATTATAGCAAAGTACATGGTACGAGAAACTGAAAAATTATTGAACTATGAACATATGGTAAATTCAAACTTCATATGTGGGAAAATTACACGTATCCCTCTGTAAGAAGTAAAAATTTGGACCAGTACTGAAACTCCTTTTCAAAATCATATACATATTGAGTACTCCCAGTTTCTTAAGCATTTCTCAGAGATCTCATAAAGGTCTTCATGTCCACTACCCCTTTGCCCCTGTGAACCTCTCAAAAGAATGTTTTTTGAAGCTTTTCCGATGATACTCATATACCTTTCGAATAATGAGGAAACAAGCGAATATTTAGTAAAATATGGTGAGGAGCTTCTCTGTCAAAATAAATGGTTTCTTAAGTTAACGCCAAAAGTATCACAGTCGGACTTGCAATCGCAATCCAGCTCCTTTTCCTACGTCAAAGCAATATGATGCAGGTGCAGCTGCTAATGCAGCTATCATTTTATTTCCCCGACCCCAACCTCGAGATAGGCGGGGCGGATACGGGGCTAATCGCCTCTTCTTCGCGTCTTCCACAGCTTCTCCGATTCCCCTTGAAATTCCTAACATGTCGCATACAAATAGCTTTAAGTTATTCTACACAACACAGCACAGCAAATATGCTATGAATTCCATTTGTCTCCCGCAGCCGCCGGGGCTTTCAGCGGGGTCATATGTGAGCTATCATCTCCCGTTCACAAAAGATCATCTCCCGTTCACAAAAGAATGTCTAACAGAAAGCTTTCCTTGGAAAATTTATTAATAGTAAATAAACTTGACTAGAGTCTTTTTCCCGGGGGGGGGGTACTTCACTAAAAATCCATACGGGGGTGTGCGCCGCAAGGATTTCTGCTACGACCCAATCCCTGAATTTTTGGCAGATATTGATACCCAATCCCAGAATTTTGAAGAAGTAACAAAAACAATTCGACGTCAAAAGGATAAGGGATCGAGGGCTGGGAACGACAATTTTTGTCCCAAGTAGCCATTGGAACGAAGTTCTGATCTGAGCACGTTTTTTAAACACAAAAAATACTTGATATCTGTTCACCTGAAACTGACCACGTGATGCTCGAAGGATTATCCAGTTGTACTTTCATTCAGCACCCATAACCAGAATTTTGAGTATAACAGTAAACCCCAATCCCAGAAAATTCCAAGTGAAAGTATATCCCAATCCCAGAATTTTCAGGCCAAAAACCCAAAACTGGCGCACATCCCCGTCTAGCCCCATAGTGAAGTACCCCCCCCCCCGGGGTCTTTTTCAGTGAAAAAGGGACACATTTGAGGCTGAAGTGAAAACATCCAATGCGAAATGCATAATCCATGGTTTGTTTGATGCAAATAAGTACTATCTATCAGTAATGAAAAACTTTCCGTGTTATCAAGGCTACGGTATATATATATAGATATAATATATATATATATATATATATATATATATATATATATATATATATATATATATATATATATATATATATATATATATATATATATATATATATATATATATACACACACATATATAGATTTTAGACTTTTAAATCAACTTTATCTGGAAAATTTCTCCTACAAGAGCAACGACGAGGGCACGTGTTCTTCGGCCATGGCCCCCCGGGCACGACGCCCCTCGTGAGAACGGCCAGTTATTCACTCAAACGATTTCCTTCTCTGAACCATGTTGTACAAGCAAAATCTGGAAGTCTTCGGCTGGCCCTTTCAGTTTTCAACTTCATCCGTGCCGCCCATTGTTCACAACAACAGACACAAAATTCACACAGTTGCAAATTCCACTCATGAAACATGTCGTATTAGCAAAATCCCATCACCTCCCTCACCCCCCCCCCCTCCCCCAGTCCACAGATGTTGACTGGATGGATGGACCTGAAAACGATTCATATGAAACTACACTTTTGTGACATCTAACAATTTAGAAAAAAACCGACAGCCTCACGCCTAGCCCTAGCACATGATAATAGCTGCCATGAAAGAACAAAACAGATTGTCATACGAACTAAAAAAAATTACATATCGTAAACAATTCGTGAAAACTTGGAATTCCTGATCTTTTTCCGCACAACTTTGGTCGACGAAAAAGGACTGTCACGGAAGAAACTCCCAGTATTCAAATCTTGATAATCTTAAGAAACGTTCGGTGCTGGGACGAATTCTTAGTATTATACACAGATAATGTCAAAAAACTGAGAAGAACTTGCCTTTTTCAAACATCTCCATGAACTGAGCTCTGACATGTGAACATTCTCCTCGCTCTTTTTAAGTCAGCCTTTCTACCAACTTCATCAACATTGGTCTTCTATCCTCGATTTGTGATGATTTACCAAACAATAAATTTTCCTCCACGTCACAGGAAGCCCATATTACAGATTATCAAATGCAACAAAACAACTTTCTACCTTTAAGTGGGAAAAATATTTTCTTACAATTCCAATTTCAATCATTGCTGAAAACTTTCAATAAATTTTCCTCCACGTCACAAATCATGAACCAACAAAATTCCTACCTTTCAAATTGAAAAACTATTTTTTACAATTCCAATTTCAATCCATCCTGAAAACTTTCAATAAATTTTCCTCCGCGTGACAAATCATGTACCAAAAAAAACTTCATACCTTTCAAATGGAGAAACTATTTTTTTACAATTCCAATTCCAATCCATCCTGAAAACTTTCAATAAATTTTCCTCCGCGTGACAAATCATGTACCAAAAAAACTTCATACCTTTCAAATGGAGAAACTATTTTTTTACAATTCCAATTTCAATCCATCCTGAAAACTTTCAATAAATTTTCCTCCGCATGACAAATCATGTACCAAAAAAACTTCATACCTTTCAAATGGAGAAACTATATTTTTATAATTCCAATTTCAATCCATCTTGAACATTTTCCTCCTCTTGTCCGCTCTGCGCTCCTTTGCATTTCCTCCCTCGCTTCACGCCCCCTTGCAGTAAAGTTAGCTGCGCGGCACATTAGAGGTCAGGAAAATGAATAAGAAATGGAGCTACATAGAAAATAGAAGAAATTACCAAATAACAAAGTTAATGAAAAATAACATAGACTATCAAACAATAAATGCAACGGTTAATAGTTAGTCTGATTTCCCAGTGGAGGAACCTTTGATAGCGAAGATTGAACACGCCGATCCCAAGAAAATGTATCACACATACACGTAGGAACTGAGGGGGCACTGGGGCATGTGACCCCCAAATTTTGCAATCAACGAAGTAGTGCCTTTTTTTAATTTTAGGAAATGCCTCCTTCCTCTTAAGGAAACAGTGTCATCAAAGTATCGTGCCCCCAGTTTGACATGCTTCCTACGTCCCTGTCATCCCCGCCCAGTGAGAAGGGGCTCTACTCGCTACCTTCTTTTGCTATTATTGATTTGAAAAGACGAAATCCCGAGCATTGCGGTGATCCACCACTTTTTGTACAAATGTAATCTAGAACGATTTTCTTTATTACAAACTGCTTATAAGAAACTCAACTCTCAGATCGCCAAAAACTAAGAAACTCCAGTACTGGGAAAATATCACTTGAGAAAATGTTTATTTTCATAAAGGAACTCTTTGACATATTTTTGTTCTATTTTCAGTTGTTTCTTGTATCATGTTACTCGAAAGTTACTCGAGTGCTGTTTACACATTGGAAAAGCTTCAATAGACATTGCTTTGAAATTTTCAGGAGGGCACAGAGAATGAACATGAACATTGCTATGTAACTTTTAAGAAACTCCTAAGAAACTCTGTGAGTACTCAAAATCTGATAATTTTTAGTAACTTTCAGTACTGGCCCAAATTCTTAGTTTCCAATAAAAAACTACATGTATCCACTTCCAAACCAGAATAGATCTTTTCTCAGATTGAACAGTTTCTTCAGAAGAAATTAAGAACATTCATAAGAATTCTCTCAAGATATGAAAGTATGATAATTTGCGAAGGCCTGGTATTGCTGATGTTCAAGGCTTACTATACATTCAAGATGAATCATCGGATGGGATAACAAACCTACACTTGCCCTAAGTCCATTCCGTCAATCCGTTATACTCTTCCCTTTCGGTTGTTCCTGGATCCGCCATGCCAACATTAAAGAGCTGTTTTGCCAAAAATGCGGGCCATAAGAGAATAACCAGACCCAGGACCAGTACGATCGGACCCTAGCAGACCAGACCCTTGAAGAATAAACATTTCATTCCATCGTGAGTTTGCAATGCCAGCGTTGAAAACTTAGTCTAAAAGAAGAAAACGCCAATACAATCATCGCCGAAAATGACAATAACTTGTGGATACCGCATCAAAAACAACACCATAAGTTATATAAATTGTCTAATCGCCAGACAAAAGCAGTTGAAGAAACTTTAAGACTCATGCATGGCCTATAGTCCAGCAAGGCCGTGTAATTTACTTTAGTTTCTTCAGAACAAGATTCATATTGATGTCCAGACCAAGATTCTGGTAACACGAAATTAAAAAATCTAATACCAACCAAATCTACCAAAACTGGTTTACTGATTAAGTCTCTATGTTGCTTTTTTAAGATAATACATTTTTACACCACAGATAGCTCTGATGTGCACAAAAAGCAAGAAGCCCGTTATGAATATACCTGATCTGTTATCTCGCAACATGGAAATGTATAGGTATTCATCAGGGGTCTGGTCCGTTGGGGTCCGGTCCTACCGTTCCTGGGTCTAGCTTTTCCGTTATGCCAAAAGCGGGGTATGCTGTTTTCTATACAATAATCCATAATGCTTACGATTATTGAAAGACAATAAGCAAAGATAGTTATGCAACCAAACGGAATGGTGGAATGGCTGAGCCAGGAACTACCACTGGGAACTACCTACCGTAAATGGAACGGTTTGAAGGACGGAATGAACAGACTTTGAGCCAGTCTACGAGAAAGCTCACCGCAGGTGCTAGGAATGTTGAAGCGCGAGCGAAGCGAGCGCTTAACTTCCTAGTCCTTATATAACACCAAATGTGGCCCACCCAGGTAAAATGACAAACTGCATTATTACTTGCAATGCATGAGTTTCAACTTTCAAAATAACAACCATATTCTTTTCAAACTATCCTAATCAGCTTTGAATGTCTCAGTTGGTTGTAAAACTGTGTTCCGTTTAACCAAAGTTCTGCATTCATCATTTTACAAGCTTCAAGAAAGAGATATTTCTTATTTGTAATTAACTGGTATATATTTAGGAAACGTTTATCATACACCAAAGTCGGTGAGAACATTTTATTGTCATGTATTTTCGCTTAAAGGGACTAGGTCGCGTAACAATAAGCAAACCCGGTATCTCCGCAATATATTTTGATTCATGAGATTAATCCACAATAAAGTTATTCCTGAAAATCGACCAATATCTCTGCAATCGTACAACTTTCGAGTGTTTTGTTTGTTTCTCGACGAAATTCAAGAGTCCACTGTTTCTCTACGAAATTAAGAGTCAAAGGTGCAAGAGTCCTTCTTCAATATAACACCTCCATTCTGAGAAAAGTAGTTGAAAATCTCTGTGATATGACCCATATAAATAATACTGCAAAATATAGTCGTTTCGAAAGAAGTTTGTTTACATTACGCGTGATCCAGCCCCTTAAAACTTACATAAAGAGTTATGTTCACGTTTGAAGCATTTTATACGTATTTCAGTAAGTAGTAATATTTACTGCCTGCTCAACGTTTGTTCAGTTATTCGCTTCAATTTATAAAAAGAGTTATGTTCACTTTTAAACCATTTTTCACATGTGTTTCATTAAGCATTAGCATAGCCTGCCCGGTAGCCGATCAATCAGTTAGTAACATTAACTGGCAGTAACACTGCTATGTATATAAATTTGTCAACCTAACAAGACACAACGTTTCTGTTAAGAAAAATCGACCCCTATCATATGGAAGCAACGTATCGCACCTCCTAATTCCTTGGAAAAAATTATTTATTTTGTGAAGACTGCGTCGCAGAACACATTTAGCTTACTTTCGCACCAGAGACCCGCCGGTTACCATGGCAGTGATTTCTAGCTTTTTAACACATAGGAATACCATCATATATAATACCAAGTGCTTTATTAAATTTATCTAGTAATGTGATATATAATTTGCTTCTCTAGCCTTATTAATATGCATTGTGTTGTGTTGCCATTTTCAAACAATTTGCTCTTTTTTTCAACATTTCTTACACGTCGTACACAAGAACTGATGGGAGTTTTGCCCAAATTCATTTTCACTTATCTTTATATTCCAAATTCCTACTTCCTGTGCAACTATGTGGTCTGCGACAAATATTCACGCAGCCAATGTCAATGGAACTAACATACTTGTAGAACCTGCACAATAGAAACCTGCCATTGCAATGGTTAAAATTGGCGTCACAATTCAATAAATGTAAACACCAGAACCTGGAAACGAAACTTGTGTAACCAAGACGAAGTACAGCAGTCACTGACTATTGTTATTGCTAATCATAAATGATACACTGATAGAACGCAAACCTTCAGATAGCAATATCTCTTGTTTATTTGGTAATCCAGCTCTTGGCGAAAGAAAAATTTCTTTGCCCTATTTCAAACAAGCGCTTTTTATCTCATGTCATTCACATTTAATGTCTTTCTGCATATGATGTAGAGACTTTCGGCCAGAAATAAATAGCAACATCAATATGTAAGGGTCAGCAAAGAAAGAGTGGCATTTTTTACACCCCGGCATTGAGAGTTCGGGAATACCCCCTGGGGCATTTCCCTCGGCCTATTTCTTATTTTCCATGTTTTGCAGTTGTTTATCGCCCTACGAGGACGGGACAAGATATAGAATGATCACAAATAGCGTGGAAGTCTGCTTTAGAAAGCTCGCTTAGTTTTCAAGGGCTTTGAGAAAGCTTGATTGTGAAATTCTCAAATCTCACCTCACAGGTTGCAATTTACCAGCACGATAACGTTGTGAACTGGGAAATTGCAATCTTGAAGCTTCGCAAAAGGAAAATGGTTTTTCGATCGCATTGCGGGGTTTCTTCGTCGAAAACTTTGCATTTATGGCATCACAACATGTCTGTCTTAATCTTGATAAAATCGTTAACTTTCTTTCTCTTTCATCTGGTTCATCATTGGATTCATCGAGGCACGTGAACAAAACTTCTATGCAGGGGCGGATCCAGATATTTGAGTGACCGATGCGAATAAGGGGGTCTGAAGGCAAAGCCCCCAGAAAATTTTTGAGTGACCACGCCCTTCAAACTCTCGGAAAACATGGGCAACGCCCTTTTTCGATTTTTGTTTTAGCTGGAAGACCTTACTTCGAACATTATTTCAGGTACAAGGATATGCACATTTACCTCAAGTCAGATCTATTCAAGCCAGTGCTTTTCGAAGTGCTGTTTACATCTTGGCCCAGACAGACCCAATGTCGTTGTTTACTGATTTGGTGTTGCCAGGAAAGTTCCCCTCCACGGACTACTTTATTCAGTCAACCACAATTAGGTCCTCTAACACTTTGAAGAAGCGTTTAAGTGCACTGTACGCTGTACTTTCCTTTCAGGCGAGAGGAGGCGAGACAACAGAACGGTGAACAACAACAATAGTAGAGGGCAATCTATTGCTCAATAGTAACCTTTGGACTGCATCGGTCAACCGGTGCAAAACGCTGATTTTTCTCCACTCAGGGGTCTGGGGACCGATGCATTTTTGCGATCGTTTGTTGAGAAGAAAGGAGCTGTCAAAGCTGCTATGATTGACACCGATGCACTCATCAAAATGATTACGCAAGGTTCTCCTGTTGGCTTTCGTTGCCTTGTCGAGACGCGCGTCACACATCAATTGAATAGAGGATTAGAATAATAATGGGATTTACCGTAGTTGTTTTGAGGACACTTATTCTTTTGATAATAATGGGTCTAATATTCTAATGGTCGGCCATGGCTTTCGTGTCTGAGTCTGAAGCTACGAGGTTACTTCTAGGAGCAGTTGCACCAGAAAGAAGGGGGCATTTCGAAAGACCTCAAATGCTTTGAGTCTTATAAAAATTCTGCTGCACAGACTTCCAGATAATCGATCATGTGAAATTGACCGATGCATTTGCATCGGTTGCATCGGTCTGGATCCGCCCCTGCTTCTATGACATCCGAAGTCGCCATGTTTATGAAGGACCTTTGGCCTCTTTCCACAGAATATTGCGTAACATGTTTCTATAATGACTCACTTCCTCGTCTAAGTCTTTTGTGTCAAAAGGACCTCAGCTTATTGTTTGTAATTAGAGGCTCTGCGAGTTGTGATTGGCTCGCTACTGTGAAGCCTTCTTGTGATTGGCTTGCTTACTGTCAAGCCCTCTTGTGATTGGCTTGCTACCGTCAGTTTTGAACTCGATAGTAGCTCCCGCCTTTTTCTGCTACCTTCAGATGTGAATGCTGATTGGCCGGCAACGATTTGGGGCTGCAGAATGTTGGCCTTTCGGTCAAGGGAAGGGGCGAAGCCAGTGGCGTAACGGAGGCAGCGGGGGTCCTTTGGGATCCTTCAGTTCGGGCCCCCTAGCTAAAAAACATATATAAAATGATGTGACAGACATAAAAAATTATATCCAGTTAAAGATTTGAGGCTAATGATTTCCAACCTAGTCGGTTGTCTAAGCCAGCAGCATGGCAAGGACGAATCAAAGTATGCATCCAGTGGAGGTCTGAGAGCAAGCCCCCAGGAAAATTTTGACAACAAGTCTGCTACTTTGGCTTAAAAGCATCTTCCGATTACATGATTACATCTAAACTGTTTGACACAACATCGCTTACTTTTGCTTAGAGGGCCTATCTGGCACCAACACTTACCGTGTCAAACTGGACTATTTGACTAGTCTGTCAAAGTTTTCTATGGAGCCCTTCAGAATCTTTTACGTAAGCTCCATTTACTTAGGCTAAAGATCCTTTTCACAATCCAGTGTTAGTATGCTCCAAATTGGAAGACTTGAAAATCCTGTTGTAGTTCGTCTGGGAACATAGTAAAAACGCCAACCCTAACTTTGGCGTAGAGACCCTTTCTGTCACAAATTTTCTCATGTTTTGAAAGAATCCCGAGGAATACATTTGAAAAAGGGGAGAAATTTCCCGTCCTTTACTTGGCAACTCCGTTGGTCAAAGCTTTCGTTGACGGAAAAGTGCATAAATCTGAAATAAAAGTGACACCAATTTTCGATTACAATTGAGGGTTAATCAACACACTTTCCATTCATTTAGACATTGTGAGAAATCATCCATGCATGGGGCCCCTTGGTCATTTTATCATTGCTACAGTATCAGCTTTACAGTAAAATATCAAAGGAATTTTTGTTGCTGGGGGCCCCCTCGGAGCCCTTAGAGGTCGGGGGACCTTAGTTTTTGAACTAAAGGTAACTCAAACTAAAACGTATGGATACACTTGGTGCTTATTGTAGCTTCATGTCGAATATATTGCACGAATCTCGATTTCTTTGATATTTTTCCCAAATGGTAGAAATTTATTATAGTTTGCTCTTGAAAATCTGACAGTAGCAGCTGCTACTATTGCAACCGTCAGGGGCGGATCCAGAAGGAAAGTTGAGTGAGGCCCTAGGGCGAGATTTGCACAAGATTCCCATTTACTTATTACTTGTAAAAACTTTTGCTCCGATTGAAAATTCAGCACAAGAAACTGCACAACTGCTCGCAACCGACATGTCACTAAGACTTTGCCTCCAAACAAACAATATACTTACTACTTCAGCAAACCTCTGACTTGGAATCTCTTCCACATTGTACAATCAAGAAGCGACTACATTTTTTTCCGTTTTCGTTCTGAAATCCACAAGACAAGTGCTTTTCTGCAAACCATTTTCTTTTTGTTTGATCCAAGAAGCAGAGAACGAAATGGCGAATACAAATTTGATGAGGAATGTTTTCCCGCCAAAATCTCTCTTTTGCTACGAGGCTCAGAGGGTCTAGGAGAGGAAGTAGATGTTTGCCCCTATACATTTGTACCAAAAGTGCCTTCGTATATCTGTAGTTAGGGCAATAGATAAGCTCCGTTTATTCATAAATAAAGATCTAAAATTGGCAAGTAATTATCATACAATCCAAATTCAACGAACTCGAAGAAATAAACTTTTCCTTGTAAAATATCACTTTAATTTGATAACTAACTGTTTAGTTCGATGTTGTAACATTTTGTGGGCATTTCTGGTCCTTTGAGTGCACATTAGCTGGACTTAATTTCGGTTTTAGTTGCATTACGCCGCCCACTGCAACAGCATTTTAGCGTTTGCAATGCGAAGGGGATTCCCCTTCGCAGCTTAGCCGCCATCTTCCAGAAAAGTAGCGCGCCGTCCCAGACCTCTTTGGAAAGGTCTATAGGATTAAAAATTAAAGGAGACTTACCTGTAAGCTGAACTTTGATTGTAATTCTATGAGTCATTAGCCAGGAGTGAAGGAGTTGGACGAGAGAGAGCGCAGCGCAGGAGCCGACCAGACTTCAAAGATATTCATTGGCACCAGTCTCGTAAAATGTGAAGGAGTCGGGTTGGGGAAATCATTGTAATCCTGCCCTCTTTGCAAAAACACAAGATCGATATGGGACGGCGTCCAACTCCTTCACTCCTGGCTAATGACTCATAGAATTACAATCAAAGTTCAACTTACAGGTAAGTCTCCTTTAATTTTTAATTCTATTTCGTCATTAGCCTACGTCATTACGTAGTTGTACGAGATTTCAAAGCCGAGACTGAGCCAATGGATAAGAGCAAGAAAATCATATTTTGCAAATATCCTTTGTGAATAAAAATATGCACAAAAGCAAGTATTGTATTTCAAAGTATATCCATAATTACACTGTAGTGAATGGGAGAAGAAATTCCATATGTATACCCAGTATATATGTACATCAATGTGCAACCCTTACCAAGGTAGTTCTCCCCCCCCCTTTTTTTGACAATTCACACAAGTCTTGGGAAAAAACAAAACATATTTGGCAAACTTTAGATCTGTCATGGCTCACAAAGCAACAAAAAAACAGAGTATTTCAAATTAAGTATCAATGCTACAGCCTTGTTACATAGTACTGTTGGCAGTCTCTAAAATACAGTTTCCAAAATTAAAGCGTTCTTCTGATTTATTGTAAAACTTCTGAAATGTTTGTTCGCTCTTCCATCCAACTGCATCAATGATGTCTGTAATGGAAAAGTTCCTTTGAGCCAAATGGGATGAGGATGCTGCCCTGGTACTATGGGCTGTGAACCTATTAGTATCAATTCCTGCTGATGACAAAACGGATTTTACCCAGCGAGCCAATGTATCCTTAGAGATAGGGCAGTGTGGTATAATAAAACTGATTAACAGTTTAGTATTCAATGAACGTATATTTTCAGTTCTTTTAATGTACTCCTGCAGGTGAGTGAATACACAAAGCTTTTCCTCTGTGGGATACTTTCTAAATTCAAGTGGCCTTATATGCTAACCTGCACGTGACTGCTTCAATTTTTCTTTAATATGAAAAACATATCTGTCTTCAAGAGAATCCATCTCTTGTATGTCCAAGAAACTTATTGTTTGGCATCTTTGACCGCTGAGAAGGCATAACAGGAAAGCTACCTTTAAGGAAAGTTCCTTCAGGGAAAGCTCAGTGGCACTTTTTTGATTTCGAAAATGATCAAATACCGTTGCTAACTTCCAGATGGAATTGTGTTTAGGAAAACATGGCCTTAATTCATATATACCCTTCATGAATCGTTTTACAATAGGCAGTTGACCAAAAGGTATTGGTGACTGAATTTGTAAAAAGGAGGATAAGGCGCTCCTAGCTGTATTGATAGAGCTATATGCCAAATTCCCTTCATATAAAGATGTGAGGAACTCCATTGCCTCTGCTATGGATGGAGAGATAATATCAATACCTTTTAAGATGCAAAAATCTAACCATTTATTCAGGCTAGATTGGTATTGGCTCTTGGTAGAGTCCCTCCAAGAGGCTAAAATAATGCTTATTGTTGAATCGGAGTACCCTTGCTCAGAGAGTTTTCTCCTGATAACAGACATACAAGAAATACTGTTTTCTTGTACAGAGGGTGTTTCTCTAATGGGAATGTTGGTAGGGTCAATAGTTTTGGGGAGGGTTTGAGAATTACTGGTGGTCGTACTAACAAGGTCATCAGAATGGAATACCAGGTTTGTGTTGGCCATCTTGGCACCACTATCACTCCAGTTGCCCTGTCTTGCCTGATTTTTTGTAATGCTTTGAGAATGCAGCTAAATGGAGGGAAACAATAGAAACTGAGATCACTCCATGAAACAGAGAATGCATCAACAAAGACTGCCCCTGGATCTGGTCTGTAAGAGCAGTATGTCTCAAACTGATGGTTTAAACGTGAGGCAAATAAGTCTATATCAGGTTCAAACTTGATTTTTCTTAAGGCCTCATGTAGGACTGATGGGTCTAGCTTCCATTCAGTGTTCTGCATGTGAAAATTTCTAGACTCCTTGTCTGCCACAACATTATCAATACCAGGGATATGTGCTGCAGTGATTAAAATATTATTGGCAATACAAAACTGCCATATTTCTACTGCAATGTCATTGCAAATCTCACTCTTGCAAGTACCCATGTTATTGATGATGCTAACAGCAGATGTATTATCAATCATGATTTTAACATGTTTGTTTGCAACCTCTTTATGAAATGTCTTGATAACAAGGAAAGCTGCACGCAATTCAAGGTAATTGATGTTTTCAACAAATTCTTCTGCGGACCATTGTCCACCAGTGGAGACATTATCTAATGCTCCACCCCATCCATGCAATGAAGCATCAGAGTACATTGTTAATTCAATTGCAGGTTTTCTTATCAAATTAAATGAGTGATCTATGTTTTCAATCCACCATTTCAATTCATGCTTTGCTTTGGTAGACAAGGACATTTTGCCTTTAAAATTTCCCTTGCTGGCTTTTAGTGCCATAATTTTGTCCTTTTCAATTGATTTATAGTACAAAGCTCCAAACTGAACAGCAGGTAGGCTGGAGACAAGGTAGCCAATGATTTTAGCTACATACTCAATTAACAGATTATCTGGGTTATGCAGTGCAAATAAAAGGTGGCTTTTAATTTTAGATTTCTTTTCCTCTTTCAGATATACTTTCATTGTCACTGAATTGATCTCAAAACCCAAGAAAATAATTTTTTGCTTGGGGATAAACACTGATTTTTCAGGGTGGATGACAAACCCAAACTTGTCAAACATTATGATTGTATCAATCACATTTTGCACACAACTTTTGTATGAGTCACCTTGAAGATAAAAATAATCAATATACCCAGCCACAATATGACCTTTCAGATGCAGTTCTGATAGAATAGGCTTGATGATTTTGGTAAACTTCCGAGAACACGAAGAGAGGCCATTGGCGTACGCAGTGTACATAAAGAGTTGATCCATATAAATAAATTTCAAATATTTTTGAGACTCAGGGTGTATTTTGACACTGTAGTAGGCATCTTTCAGATCAATAGAGGCCATCCAACAACCAGGTGTAACCAGGTTTAAGATTGTATGGATATTTTCCATTTTGAAATGAGTAAATTTTACAAACTCATTAAACTTCTTGAGATTTAAGATCAAACGAATGCTGCCATCACTCTTGGGCACAGAAAAGATGGGTGAAATGTATCCCCCCTCTTCATGATGGCTGTCAACTATGACACCCTTACTTAGCAACTTTTGTATTTCATTTTCAATTTCAGGCACATGTTCCTTATTTATAGAGTTGACCTGATAACCAGCTTGTTGTGGCACTTGATCAATTAACTCAATTTTTTCCCCCAAAATTGTTTCCAAAATAGTAGGGTCTGAGGTTATGGTACACCATGAGTCATAATAATCTGATATTTGACCTGCTTTAAAGTTTGCAACTTTGTAGACTAAGTAGTCAGTAAGTGCATCAATAACATGAGTATTAAAATCATGTACCTGTTGTTTACAATTTTCTAAGGCTTCGTGAATTTCTTTTGTTGTTGGTGTTGTTGCTGTGGTCGTGGCGTGTAAGCTTGTCGGGGAGGATATGATGACATCCTCCCCTTTGCCCCTAAAAAAGATTTTGCTCGATTTGAGTATCCGCCACGACTAGGATTGTAAGCTTTGTATGAAGCACTATTGGCATATCCTGACTGTGCAGGAAAACGCTGACCTTGTCTAGCTCCATTTGAGTTGTATGCAATGTTATTCACAACTTTATTTGTAGCCTTTAAGGCCTCAATTGTTTTTGGGAGGTCATCACCAAAAAGCATTTTACTTGGTTTCAAGTTCCTTGAGCAGGCCTGTTTAAAATCATTGCTCAAATGTGGGCGAAGAGAGTCACGACGTTTGAAGGACATCTCTTGGTTAACATGGCCCAACAAAACAGTGCAATCAAGGAGCTGTGCAATAATTGCTTTAAAATCAATTTGAGATTTTTTCTCTCTAGCTTTCAATAAATCATCAATAGTAGATGAAATGCTGCCAGTCACCCTGGCTATTGAGTCTTGCAAAGAGGACATCCTGATATCGCCCCGTTTACTTTGAGTGGGCAACTTGGCCCATATTTCTGGGTTGACTTTGGGCACTAGCAAGGACTCACAAATCTTTGGCACTTTATATTTTTCAAGAATTGTTTTGCGCTTTTGCAGATCAAATTCTGTCGCAAATTTTGCGTTGACAATTTTGGCCAATTGGTCTGAAATGGGTGGCCCTTGATCCTCAGAGGGTAATAACAATTCATTCAAACCATTCAGGAGTGAATCATTATCGACTTCCTCTTCCAAATCTGAGCCCTGATGGTCATCAAATTCCTTCCCCCCATATAGACTCAAAACATCTTCTTCAGAAGATCTTTGCATAGGATCTATGGAAGTCTCTGTGGACTCAAAAGTCGTCTCCGTCTGTGCGGAGTGGAAATTTGCTGTCTGTGCAGCTGTGAAATTTGCTGTCTGTGCAGCTGGGAAATTTGCTGTCTGTGCAGCCCCCGATGTTGCATTCTTGGATGCTACGGATTCAAGATCATGCTCAGTCATAGAACGTTTAAAGGAGGGATGATCTCCATCAGGTAGCCAAGTTGGTGGCCGTTTTCGTTCTGCCATCAAGGTTGCTAAAATCTGGTTCGTTTGGTCTAAGTTAGCCTTCATGGACGATATAGCCTGTAAAATATCTGAGGAAGCATGATGGGATTCAGTAGCAGGGGTTGTTATATCAACTTCAACCTCTTTGGAAACCTCTTTGGGCGTTGTAGATTCATCTCCCTTGGAGGCCATATCGGCCTATCTGGGAGCGCGAAAAAATTTGTCGAAAAAACGACGAAAATTCGGAACTTAGTCGGAAATGAAAACAAAATTAAACTTATCTTAGCTTCTTCGTTGTTTGGAACGTGTGTCGATGGCTTGATGACTTGGATGCACCAAAGAGAAGACGATTTGCCAGAGAACTTTTGAACTTCGAAAAACAACGTGGTCTGATCGGCATCAAGAGCTTCGCAACTGGTCGGCTCCTGCGCTGCGCTCTCTCTCGTACAACTACGTAATGACGTAGGCTAATGACGAAATAGAATTAAGTGCTAATCCTTCAAAAATTCTGCTACATTGTATCCAGCAGGTATCTGCTTTGGTTGCAGAGCAGTGGGTCTTGTCACTCCAGTGTGAGCTTCGTCCACGCGTTTCTGTGCTTTCGCTTTGCCTTCCCGATATGACGTGAGAACGTCTCGTGCCCAGGCCTCCTCTTGGATTGTTTTTCCGCGTCCTTGACATCCCAAATTGGGCCAAAAATGCAACTTGAAAAAATCATATAAAAATAACCAGATGTCCTAAAGAAAAAAATTTTCTGTTTCTGGCTGACAAAATAATCTCTATCGATTTCTGCAAAAATCCCAGAACGTTTAATGGCACTTTAACCATCAGGCCCCGGTTGTTCAAAACTCCGATTAAGTTAACACAGGATTAGAGTCAAATCTAAGTTTACCTGCTTATTCCCCGATTTGCTAATCGGCGTATTAGGAAGCGTTGTCGAAAGGCATATTACAGTTGTGATTAGCTAATCTCCGATGAAGCTTTTCTAGTCCCCGGTTAGCATTTGTTGATGATTTGAAAAATGGCGGCAAATGAAGCAGTGAAGCTGCGAAGGAACGAAAAGCGAGGAAAGCAAATGTTACATCGTCGGAATTCGCCGCGCTGACAGAGCAAGTCGAAGAAAGTATTCATGTCTCAAATGCCAAATTCACAGACAGTGTGACAAACGCCAAGAAAAATGAAATTTTGAAATGCAAACATTATTTTGTTTCATTATTGATATATTTAATGTGTAAAAAGCTTGGCAGATTGAAGCCACCGTAACAGTGAATGCAGTTGCAGTGGCAAAAAGGACGACCTCAGAAGTCAGAGATAAATGGAAAATCTAACTTCGGCTGCAAAAAGAGAGATCACTAACTTCGGTAAGGAAATCGACATGTTCGATATGTTCAAGAACACTCCTGCCCTCCTTCATCGGGTTAAATCAAATCCTGCAGCAGATTAGGTAGGGAACAACACAAACATGTCCGAATTTTAGCGCTCATACGCACAAAATTTTAGATTCACTCATAACAAAATGTAAATACCACTCCTAGGGAGAGATTAGATCCCAAGATCCTTTCAAAGTAAATACATTGCGCTCTAAAACTACCAAAGAAAATGCATAACATCCCAGAATCGTTCAGCACACAATTTAGGCCCATTGCCATCACTTTTCGCAAGAGTTTGTTTTCTGAATGATTCTGCCCTCGTCAGCTCTTCAAAAAACATTTCTGAAGCCATTGCAATGTTTAGACATAAGTCGAGTACCTTCTGAGTATCACAACACAGGAAACAAGGAAAATAAATACGAATATATCAAGAATTTCTTCAACCAAAATATATGGTTTCGTAGTAATTTTATTCCTGTTGGTACTGGAGTTTCTTAATGTTTTCGGTTCATAGAAATATGTGTAATGTCTAGATATTGTAAAGACTAAAAATCTTTGTTTTGAAATCTTCATGTGGGTTTCAGTAAATAACATCTTGCTTCAAGATTGTTATGGAGCCTGGATAACACTGGTAAGAAGCTTCGAGTATACGTAAATGTTTATATAGAAAACAAAGAATTTGGGCCAGCATTTGAGTGCTCGGAGTTTCCTAAGAGTTTCTTAGAAATTCCACAACAGTCTTCATGTTTGCTACCTGTGCATTCGTGAAAATTTCAAAATAAAAGTTTTGAAGCCTTTCCAATGTTTACATATTCTTCACGTGCGAAAGTATGCTAAGGATTCCTTTACCAAAATAAGTAGTGTCTTAACTTGAATTTTTACGGGAGTTCCTTTTTTTTTGGCGATCTGAGAGTTGAGTTTCTTATAAGCGATTGTTACAAAGCAGTGTAGACGCTCAATGTCTAAACTTTGTAAACGCTTCAAATACTATGGCGCGCCAAGCGTGTCAAAACTTATTCTACTAACTGTAAAGATTTTAGAATAGTAAGTCCGCCATTTTGTTTCGATCTAATACCAGGATTTGAAGTTGATACACCTACCGAGCTGTATTAAATTTAATCCACTGTTTTACCCCCGATTAGACTTAATCGAGCTTCGAGCAACGCTCTGCAATCGGAGTTTAAATTTCAATCGCGGATTAAGCATTTTATTCTCCGATTAGCCCTAATCGGAGTTTTAAACAACCGGGCCCAGATCTGCGTAAATAAGAAAGATTAGTACCAGTGTCAGTTAATCATTCACTGAAGTTATCACTGACTGATCGCAATTTTCACATACTCTTCAGAGTCGAAGTATTTCACGTTAATTTACAAAGCAAGATTCCTATTTCCACTGGTTTAAGTAATTCTAATAGATTGTCCAGTTCAATTTTATTGGCAATATCTCTTTCCATGCTAACTTTAATGAGATGTTCCAAGCGTTGGTCTGACATTGAAGCACGCAGATATGTATTTACTATCTTGACTATGCTGTGTGCTCTTTTGCAAGAAGCTACTGTTACCGGCAATGTGCAATGATCTTGACAATTTCGAATGAATCAGGGAATGAATGAATGAATGAATGAAATGGATGAATGAAATGAAGGGAATGAAAGCTCTGAGTGAATGAAAATCAGCCCCCCCCCAAAGATTTTTCAACAGATTTCGAGAAATTATAAAACCAGACTGTTCAAAACTGGGGTGGACATGTCCACCCCAGTCCACCCCGTTGCGAAGCCACTGGGGCGTGGTCACCAATGTTTTTCTGGGGGGCTTCGCCCCCGAACCCCCTGGCGTCCGTTCCAATGGATCACTCGAGGGCCAGAGCTGATAGGAAGTGAGTTGTATAACTTAGCACCCATAAAGAAAAAGCCGTTCTCAGCATACTCTAGTTTAACTTTGGTAATTTGTAAAGAATGTTTCTGTTCCTTGTCCTCACACTGTGTTTGTTGATCATTAAATAGTCTTGAAAGTTTGCACACACATTTCCATTTCGACAGTCTCTCACTAATAAAATAGCATGCTTATCGATTTCGTGTTTTAAGTCGCATGTCTTTGACTTCAATATAGAGGAGGCTCTTGCCTCTATCGATTTCAGTGTCTTAAGCTGGGTTCGTGTGAAATTCAACTGAACGATGCAGTTGTATATAAGGGCTGGAATTATGGCGCTCGTGTAGACGGCATTTGCGGCCTTAAAGGTCATTAACGGCTTCAACTTGCGCAAGAGGCCAAGTTTAGATGACGCTTTTTTGTACTTCTGCTCAAAATTTGCAGCGAGATTTAGTTGTTGATCTAAAACGGTACCAAGATATTTATATGACTGAGTACAATTGATCTTTGTACCATTGCAAGACAGGTTTAGATCTCTCGACTTGGATGCAATAGTTACTATACGTTTTGAAGCGCCAAACAACATGCACTCTGACTTACCCTTCTGTAGATTGATTACGAGATCGTTACAAGAAAGGTATGTAGATATCGAGGCGAGGTCTTCGTTTAACTTATCTTCTATTTCATCAATGGATTTTGATGACAGACTTCTCACTGTGTCATCTGCAAACTGTACGACGTTGCTATTACGGAGGCAGTCTTCAATTCTTTGAAAAACAGCAAGAACAGGATGGGGCCTAAGATTGAGCCGTGAGGAACTCCACAAGTTAGAGGGCATGGATCTGAAAGCTCTTGACCTAGCTTAACAACTAGCGATCTTTGAAATAGATTATCTGTAAATCAAGTGAGGGCTAATCCATTGACTCCATATGACTTCATTTTGTCAAGAAGCCTACCATGGTCGATTGTGTCGAATGCTTTAGATAAGCCCAGGTAGACAGCTCCGGAAAGCAGTCCGTTATCACCTGACCTTCTGATAGAATCAATACAAAGAGCCGTTGCAAGTTCGGTGGAACGCTTGTTTCGGTATCTAAATTGCTTATCAGATAGTAGTTTTTTTCGTTCCAGATAATCCATTAACTGATGATGTACTGCTCTTTCCAGAATTTTGGAGATTACTGGTAAAATAGATATTGACCTGTAGTTGTTGACGTCTGCAGTAGAGCCACTTTTGTGAACTGGTACGACTCGTGCAATTTTCCAATTAGTTGGTACTTGCCCGGTCCTGAGAGATACGTTGATAATGTATGAGATTGGTTTGGCAATTTCAAATGCAACGTCTTTAAGCATTCCCGGTGGGAGATCATTGATGCCGGTCGATTTGTTCCGTTTCAGCTTCTTTAACTCGCGTTCAACGAATGCTTCAGAGACACCAACAAACTGGAAGGTGGTGTTAGTTCTCATATTTATAGTCTCTCTCGGTTTCCAGACAAACTCGCGAAGAGGGAAAGTTTTCTACTTTGGAGATCTCGCCACAGAAGAGAAAAAATTGCACTGAACTGAACCAGTTATCACAACAGTCACAAGTCAACGCAAATTCAACCCCCCCCCACCTCAAAGCTTTTTAGCGGATTTTGAGAAGTTATAAAATTGACCTCTGGAGAAACTAGGGTGGACGTGTCCACGTCAGTCCACCCCATGGTGACACCACTGGTCCAGGTTGGTGCCAAGTTTCTTGACTTTGAGAGCTTTTTTTTTTACAAGAAGCTTCTTCACGGTCTGGATTTCTTGCAATATCTTCTTCCACAGAGCATAGAGCTCAAATTCTTACTGGTTGCCGAATCACTCGGAAACCATTCAATTTCACGGTATTCAGCCAATCAAATAGCCCCTCCCCAACCACGTGATACCAGATTCACCGTTCGAAGTGAATTATTGAGCATCCTGACGAAAGGTGAAATGGCTACTAAGTTACAATAATTACATGGAATTTTCTTTGATAAATCAGTAGAAGGGGTGCCCCCAGGTTGTAGCGTGCGTGGAAAAATATCTCGTTTCGAGCAAAACTTACATTCATTTTCCGGTCGAAAAATATTGATATTTGTTCAAACATCGATAAAAGTCGCTGCAAATGAGATATAAGGATAAAAAGCTCAGCCATCGTGGATATTGCCCTAAGCAATAACCCAATCACTGTCCCTTCAATTACATCTTGAAATCGCAGGTGATTTTTCAGCGATTTCTGCCCGAGACGTGATCTGGGCCTAAACTTCTTACCGATTAAAACTCATTCGTTGGCCCAAAAGGGGCTTACTTTGTGTTATTTAGCTAAATTATTCACTTACCGACGACTGAAGAATGATTTTGACTTCATTTTTCATTTAAATGTCTCCAAATTTCATTTGAAACATCCAGTCTTGAGCAACTTCTTGCAAATTCGTCTCGTTCCATATTGTCTCTGCAAGCGTCAGTAATCTCAAAAACTTCGCATCGATAGGCTTTGTGCTATAGATAATGCGATTCGATACAGTTCACACACTCATGAATTACTCGTGAATAGATGCCTGATTTTGCCAAATTCATTCAAATGGAAACAAAAACGGATGACAAATTTTTTGGCTGTTTGGTTTACCAATGAATAGATCTGACACCAAACAACAAAACTAAATCCCTTGTTGTGCTGAAAGTTTACCGCTTTGCTCCTTTGTTTTATTGTATTGAATCATGAATAGATTTGACACACTTCTTTGCACAAATTTTTTTTGCTTTGTCGAAAATCATGCCATATCAATTCACGAGTGAATGAACTGTATCGAATCGCATTACCTGTACTAGCACTTTCGGAGAAAGTATGGAACGAGATGAATTTCCAAGGAGTTACCCAAGACTGGGTGTCTCAAACGGAATTTGGAGACATTTAAATGGAAAATGAAGTCAAATTCATTCTTGAATCGTTGGTAAGTGAATCATTTAGCTCAATAACACAAACTGAGTCCTTTTGGGTGCAAGGAATGAGTTTTAATAGGTAAGAAGTTTAGGCCCCGATCCCGTTTCTGGCAGAAATCGCTGAAAATCGCCTGCGATTTTGAGATGTGATTGAAGGGACAGATTGGGTTATTGCTTGAGCAATATCCATGATCGCTGAGATTTTTATCCTTATATCTCATTTGCACCGACTTTTATCGATGTTTGAACGAATGTCAATATTCTTCGACCGGAAAATGATTGCAATTTCGGCTCCAGATGAGATATTTTCCACGCACGCTACAAACTGTGGAGGGGCACCCCTTCTACTGATTTATCATAGAAAAGCCCTTCTAACTTATTAGCCATTTCAACTTTCGTGAGGGTACTCAAGAATTCACTTCGAACGGCCAATTTGGTATCACGTGGTTGGAAAGGGGCTATTCGATTGGCTAAATACCGTGAAATTGGATGATTTCCGCGTGCTTCAGCAACCAGTAAGCATTCGAGCTGTATGCTGTGAAAATGGTGTTTGCGCAAATAGAAAGCTATAATTGATAGATTAATTGATAGATTACAAAAGTATCAAAGTATCCGATTTGGTTTCGGTGAAAATTGGATGGAGATAGGCATTCTAACGCAAAGAAAGCGATGTTCACGCAGAAATTTTCCTGGTACGCAAAACTATAACGATTGCGTTACCGATGGTAAAATATTTTAGTATAAGTAAGTATTGGATCGGGAGCAACATCCTAAGACAAAGTAGAGGGCTCGTCCTCAACAATTTTCCTGGATGCTCGCCCCCAGACCTTGTTCATCTAGATTCTAACGGTCCATTGCCATGGCGACACCACTGCTTTCCTTGTCAATTTATATTCTTTTACACCAAAACCCTAAGTTCACCAAGGTACTCACTAATCTCCACTCTTTCACTGCTACTTATGACCTCTGACAAGTAACATTTCCTAATTTGCAGTGCCCTTTTTGATGGACTGCCCCCGCTACTCCGTCTTCCTTCCGGCGCCTCTGTATCTTCATCAGATGAACCTAGAGAAAGTTCATCATTGTCTCCTCCCCTTACATCATCATCTGTAGTAACAAGTAGTTCAGCAAGGTCATTGGGATATGCTTCAGAAATGCAGTCGATTTCCACGTCTTGGCTCCATTCATGATTTCTTTTGTCGTCAGTATCACTCATTGGATCATATGCTTTGCGCTAAATTCTAGCAACGTATTTAGTTGTCCTTTTAATTTGCCTTTAGAGACATTTGCTACAAGGTGGTCTCAATGACAGGTCTATCATTTTGCTATCTCTGGAAAAGATTCGCCTGAAAAGTTTCCTGCGAGCTACGTGAAATGAGTTCGTCCTTAGCTCGCCATGATGTTGTTAGCTCCGATGATACTTGCGTAACAGCCAATTGCTACATCTTTCTACTTGCTCTTTGCTGTCAGCTGGCATCTCTTTGTTGGGGAAAAAATCTTCTTCTATGCTTATTTTCAAATGTTTTCGAACATGCATGCCATCAAGTAGAGGCCGCCTAGCTGTTTATCTATTTATCATTATCAATTTATCTATCGTTGGATCATAAAATACAGTAGCAAAAATAAAACGGCAGCTAATTGATTCCAACGTTAAAAGATTTATATAGAATTAAATGATACATAAGAAAATGGCAGATAACATATTTACAAGTCATTAATTATTTTATAAGCAACGACACTACAACACTCAAGAAAACAAGGAAATCAATCTGACGTGAAATCAAACGACATACTTCAAGCAACATAACCAACAACAACAACAACAGCAACACTACAGAAAACAACGAAATCAATCTGACGTGAAATCAAACGACATACTTCAAACAACATAACCAACAACAACAACAACAGCAACACTACAGAAAACAACGAAAACAATCTGATGTGAAATCAAGCGACATAAGTCAAACTCAAACATCAACAGAAATAACAACGCCAACAACATAACACTTGGCAAACATCTGACTACGAATGAAACAAAACGAAATCAAATAACATCAACAACAACAACAATAACAACAACAACGACGACGACAACAAGACTTTGAAGGTACACAACCGACGTCATAGGACAAGAATCCCATAACAACAACACATTACAACGACAACATCGCACTGCGAACAACGCCAATGAAAAGAACCGAACCGAACTGAAAGAACAGGGTAAAGGTACACCCGGGGTGACTTAGATTCAGGGAATCAGCCATTGGAATAGAAGCACCGTACATAAAATTGAAAAAGCGAAGCTCGAAGAACGATGAAAGAAGATCTG
Source organism: Aurelia sp. 4 Dawson et al 2005 (assembly GCA_964019985.1). Lineage (NCBI taxonomy): Eukaryota > Metazoa > Cnidaria > Scyphozoa > Semaeostomeae > Ulmaridae > Aurelia > Aurelia sp. 4 Dawson et al 2005. Next base: position 11,919,975 of record OZ026503.1, read on the forward strand.
ACGTCAAAAGACAAAGCAAAACACACACCACCAGGACACTTGAACCGACTCTTACAACGACCAGGACTCAACTGACAGCGACGAAAACGAGGCCAGAAACAAAGATAACATACGACAAGAACATTTTAACCTTATAAGGACAAAATAACACTTGCAAACTAATTAACCCTATAGTGGTTGGGCTATTTGATAGTCCTATTTTGGTTGGGGGGGCAAAAAAGCCCCCCCTACCTAACTCTTGACTGGTAATAGGTAGAGTGACCAAATTTTGTTTGCTAATAGCCTCAGGCATGTACTGTCTGAAAATGTAAAAATTAACCTAAGATTGGCCCTCATTTTTGCTCACGTCAGCATTTTCCTTTGTGTGGTCAAGAAAAGCGGCAAAATTGACTAAAATCAGGAAAATCGCAATAAAATTAAATTTGGAGCACATTTTCCACCCAAACATGATAATCGTGATAGAATGCATCAAATAACACTACACTACAAAAGAAATTTGCAAAATATTCAACTTACGTTCCTTTTTTCGCGATAATTGAGATTTGAGAATTTGCGATTTTTCCAGGGTCAGTCCCAGAAAATTGTCTCCCGCCCCCTCATTTTTCAAAATATTTTAATGAAACTTTTTGAGAAGTTGTACAATAAGTAGTTGCAAAAAGTCAAGAAGTTTCATGGCTATAAATATCTTCCTAGTAGAGTTATTAAACAAAATCTACTAGGGGGGGGCAAATTTGCCCCCCCCCTAACCAAAATAGGGTTAACCTTATATGAACATACAACTTACTATAAATAGAGGTTGATACCTCGAGTTAATCAGTTGCTCTGAAGATGCCCTAGTGGGCGAAACTAGTTAGCACTGAAATAAAAAATAAAAAGCGCAAAAGACCAAATTGATGCCTGCTCTCTGAAGATGTTGTCCCTCTTCTTCTCTATGACCGTTCACTATATACAAGTCATTAAGATATACAATATAAACTGATACCTAGAAACAATCATCATAAATAGCCCAAGTTTGGAATGAAGATGCGGCATAAATTGCAAGGACAGTTTTCTCCTTAGCAATTTTTAATCTTGTTTTTGAATCGACAAAGGGTTTCTGAATTCCGCGTTGTTGGTGGTAACGTCCAGGGAGATGTAGACGGGAGAGGAAACGCGCATTGCAATGCGCGAGAGAGCTGATATGCGACCTCGTTCGCAGCACACAGCGAGCTTTGCTGTGGAAGCAAGATGGAAGTTGACATGGTTTTGGAAGAGCAGATTTCGTTTTGAGTTAGAATTTCACAAGGTTAGTACCATTTGAATCTTATGCAAATTGGTTTCTGTTAACGCGGTGCTACATTTTGCAAATGTAGCCAGTTCTAAACGATTTAGCAACACCAGTTTGTCAGCTAGGAGTGATCTACTTCAGCGGCAACTTAGGCCAGCGAAATGTTTTTGTCACAACAAAGCACGCAAATACTTGATTTCTGTTACGCCCATTCATGCCCATGCAAGTGCTTGATATATTTCGTTGAGGAATTCATAGCCTATGTAAATTTTTTTTTTATATATTCAATTAAAAAATTCTACAAACATAGTACTAATTACAATAACTACAAATTACGTTACAATACTACAAAGACGATGCCACAGGGAGCGAAATACTATGTCTACCCTGCGGCCGTTCTAGAAGTAATAAAAAAATACACATAAAACTACATATAACTATTACAGAAAAGGAATTGTAAAATACAAACTGAACATACGGATACAAGCAAAGGTAGCCTGCAACCAAATAAAGTAATTGCATGGGTAGATTTGTAGGTTGAGAACCAAACAGGTTAATCTGCAAATTTAATTATTTTGTTGCAAGCTTCCTTGAGACATTACGTGATTACAAAACAAAGAACTAATAAAACAAACAAATACGGAAGGGGTTTGGGTGTTCTTTTTAGGGATATACGTAGTGTTCAGTCAAAGCGTTCTTTTTCGAAGATATAACTTATTGTTGCATTCAAGATTAATCTGTTGGCTTCCAAGGGCAAATTCTTATTTCCATACAGAAGAAGTTGCAAAATGTTGTTGTTTGGAGCCTCAGAGTATCCGTAGGCTTCGAGCACATCATTGACACTAGCGAGAAGATCGTGTCTTTGCTCTGTGAAAGAATTGCAAAGCAGCAAAAAGTGTTCCGTATCTTCTATGCCATCGTTAATTGAGCACATTGGATTGACTGTATCTTGAAAATCATGTTTGAATTTGTGGAAATTTAATTTGCTTAGCCCCACCCTTAATTGAGTTAAATATGCAATCCCTTTTGGATTATGAATGCCATATACGGAATTAGCAGGAGGCCTAATATGCAAAAATAGTTTCTTCTTAAGGATGCTGACAGAGGGGGATTCTCTTAACTCGGGATCAAGCTTATTCCATTCAAATAAACAGTCAGGGTAGAAACTAGATCTGAATTTTGCTGTTCTTACCCTTATTTGCCCTACAACTGTTTGATTTCGAAAAGGGTAGCTAGTTTCATGCAGTGGTGGAATAGGGTCCCTCGTGTAATCAGGGGTCAAGTTATTGATGGATTTATAGAAAAGAATAAGACGTCTACTCCATCTTCTAGAGCTCAACAATTCCCATCCAAGTTCATTGTACAGCCTTTCCCGAGATGTTCCTCTCCACGTTCCTGTCACTGCCAAGGCAGCAGAGTATTGCACAGATTCGAGTTTCTCCATCAAGTAATTTCCAGAGCAATCATCTCTTTGAGGCATATGATAAATCACATCGCCGTAATCTAAATGGGGTCTTACGTACAATTTATACAGCTCACTCAACGTATTTCTGGACAGATGTTTGGACATAAGCTTCAGCATTCCTATCGCTTTTCTTGACTTAGCTATAGCGGCTTGTATATGAGCAGAGAACGAAAGTTTAGAATCTAGTGTTATTAGACCAGGCTGAGAAGGCGCGGGGAGCAACCCAACGGGGAACTTTATCTGCATATACTTTTCTAATGCGAAATTTCATGATGATTCCGAAAATCTTTGGTAAACGGGCGTCACCGGATGCAAACGGAAGTTATGGGCGTGGTTATGGGTGTTGGTCGGCAAAAATCATTTTCTGCAAAAACACAGGGAAATTTCTTTGCAAAACATCTTTAATCGCAAAATTTGATGCTGAATATTAAAATATTTAGCAAACTATGTCAGCGGCAGAAAAAGGAAATTATGAGCGTGGTCATGGGCGTGGTCATGGGCGTCGGTCACTGAATTTTTCCCGCAAAGGTATTGCTTAGGATTGCAAGACTTTGTTTTTCTGCTTTATACTTAGTTTCATGAATGCATATGTCAGTAAACAATTAAAAATTTAAGTGTATTTACCTGACATGCCAGGAATGTGGCAACAAGATGTTAATTGTTCAGTTTTAATCAGAGTCGTAATCTGAGTCACTTTCCCCATCCAAAGTTTCATCTGAATCGCTTCCCTCTTCAGCATCCATCAGAATTTCCGTTACATTGGGAGGAAATGCCTCATTCATCCAAACTACTTGCCCCTCTTCTGACCATCCATTTGCAGTGATGACATCGAAGTCAATAGTTGACTGAAAACTTGACTTCCATACTTTAGCAATATAGTTGCATCTTTGGCTTCTAAGATTCAAGGATTCACGGCATGGTGGCAGCAAGGACAGATCTTGAATCCTGCCTTTCTTCTCGTATATGTTCTTGAACATTTCATAACGCACTTCGTTAATATCACGTTTTCCCTTCATGAACAAAGCACAAACATATTCTTCCAGCAACGCTTGAAGTGCACCATCAATTCTCCACTGAGTTCCTAATTGCACGAACATTTCGGTAAACTTCTTGCTCTTCTCAATCTTTTTCCAGCAGATGAGCTTCGACTTGCGAAATATTGAGGAAATGTAATCGTTACCAGAAAATGCGTGAAAGCCAACTAATGCTGACTTCAGAGTTTCTGGCATATCAATCATGCTTAATTGGAAGACTTTCCTTGACTTTCCGGTGCCGTAATCAATGAAGATTCTGTCAGCGTCTTCTGGAAATAAACCAAGAAACAGGATATTGATATCCACATCACCGGATGGAGATCTAATAAAGATTGCTTTGCCTGGGTGTGCATTAAATGCGTGTTTGGCATGCAAGAGAAGCTTGGTATCTGCCTCTTCTTGATTACTACTTAGCTCACGTATAACATCAGTGGAGCTTTCCGTCATGTGAATGCAAACTTTATCAACGGAAAACATAATTTCACTGCATTTCAACTTTTCAAAAAACGTATGTTTCTGCCTAACCATCTCGTCTTTGATGATTTCGATCATTCTACCCTTGTTCTCTCCGTTCTTCAGGAAGTCTGAGAAGTTACGTGGTAGTTTTGACTCTGCTGAATTTATCAGAACTTTTGCAGAATGTCCACGCTTAAGTCGTTCAGAATTCTTTAGTGAATCCTTCCTGTAGGTGTCTGCCACAATATCTACTCTCGCATAACCTGTTGGTAAGGTATCGACAATTCGCTGTGTAAGCTCCCTGTATGTGTCACTCACTCCTGGAAGTGAACGAATCAATGCCATTAAGTCAACTATATATGCCGCAGTCGCTTCTTTTGGAATCAGGTTTGACTCGTGCATTGTTTCTTGTTCAGAGTACGACAAAACAATTTCCATCAGCTGACTTTTCTTGGTGACACGCCGACTTCCATCAGGATTAGCAAATGCCAGAGGAACAGAACTAAGGGGATATGCCAATGCTGCTTGAAAATTTATCGTTCTGCCTGTCTTTGCTGAGTGTGCAAGCAACTTTGCTAGAATGTTTCGATTGACTTCAACGAGGCTTTTTTTGCTATCGTATTTAACTTCTACTTTCTTGCTGGCATTTTTGAACAATAGCAGCTTATTCCGCTTGATTGGGTCATGAATTGGGACATCAGTAGACTTGATTCTGTTCTTGACGAACTCATTGTATTGTGCATCCCCTTTGCTTTTAACCTGAGATATTTCATAAGCTATTTCTGATTCAACTTGTATTCCAGAGCTAAGGTTGTAAAGGCAGTCTTTTTCTAGAGATTCGTCAAATGGATTGATATACTCTTCTGTCATGACATTCATGATATTCTCAACAAACTTTTCCGACTTTAGAATCTGAGATGGCCTGTTTGATTTATATGCTTCGTCTGAGCTTTTCACATCTGCCAGTTCCATTAATGCATTTGTGTTCTTAGCTTCCATTGGACGATTTAAGGTCCACTTGAGAATTGCATTTTCGTCTGAAGCAAAATATTTTATGCCCCCGGAAACTTTAGCATCCTTGCTGATTGTTTGCTCACCTCTCTGATCTATGGCAATCCTGCACTTATATCTGTCCTGTCCTTGCACGGACAATCCCTTCTCTGAGAGGAGCTCCTTGCATCCTGGATGTGTTCTTTCCAGATTCTCCAATGTATTCACATATATTGCTCCATATCTTGCATAATTTTGCTTGTTCAATGCAAATAGAAAAGGCAGTGCAGTTTTTAAGCCATGGAGTCGCAATGAAAAGTTGTTTGACTGAATTGCAGAATGTAATAGATGTAGATTTGACATGATATCAAGGTAATGAACGAGCCAAAATTGTGGCGTCATTCCATGATTTCCCTTACGCACACTTTCTTTAAAGTCCCCATACTCCTCCAAAAGCTTGATTACTTCAGCATCGCTCAGCAACCTCTCTATTTCTTCTCCACTGACAGATGAACAACTCTTTGCTTCTTTGACCACGTCTGGAAGACCATGAATCGATGAGAAGCGTTTGAACAACAGTCGTTCTAGCGCTTCTGCAAAGGTTGAGTGCACTGTCCAGCAACGGTTATAATGAGAACCTGCGAGCACCCCATTTAAGCTGCCTGTTGAGCAGATATTGGCTTGGAAAACTACATCTTCGAAGCCTGAACCACAAACAATATTACCAAGAACCGTGAACATTTCTTTCATGAAATGGAAGTCCCCTAAGTGGATGATAATGTTTTTGAAACGTTCGGGATAGTTCCATAAGACTTTATGTGCATTGATAGCAGCACCAACATCGAAGGTAATGTTTGCATATGGTAATTGGGCCTGATTTGCTCTGCTTAGTATCATTTCAAATACTTTGTAGATTGTCGAATGTGCAGTGATTGATGCATTGATTGGTGGAAGGTAGGTCAGCTTGGTCTTCTGTAGGTCATCAGCTTTCCCAGCAGATTTCACAAAGAATCCTGAAAAGTTAGGAACGATTTGATCTGTAGATGAAACAATTCTCGATAACATCCATTTCCTATAGAATTCTGCAAACGTCACCTGTAAGAAATCACATGAATTTTTATCCGGAACTTCATCAGATACAGTAACAGGCTCTTTTTTCTTGTCGATTCTGACTTCAGGCATATCAGCTGGAACAGTCTGCAGAGATCTTCTTTTGGTTCGTGGTAAAGACACAGACTCTTCATGCACTTCTGTCTCTCCTGGTTCTGAAAACTCGACAATATGAGTGGAATCAATGACACCATGCCCTGTTAGCGTTTCCAACTTCTGGTTAAAATTGTCAGCCCACCAAAACTTTAGACACTTCTCACCTGTAGGATTTTGTTGCATATCATCATTCAGGGACAGTCTCATCATGGCTAATTCAGCCTCTGCGGTCTCAATCTCACAAACGACATTATAGTCGATTGAGTGTCCCAAATGTGAAAGAATCTTAATCGGCATTTTAAGCCCAGTCAGATTATGAAGACCTACGCCAAGCAGAAAATGCTTCAATGTAATAACCTTTCCTCTAGTAACACTATGTATCATATCAGCGGTATACGAATCAATTAAGCGTTTTGTCGTGTTGGTAATATTGTGACCCTTAGACTTCAATAGATGGGTGAAGAAACTGGTCGCACTTGGGGGTGGATCTCGCTTGCTACAACTCAGTGTTTCACTGTTTGGAGGCCAAACGAGTTCATCTAACGTTGACGCATATGCCATTATGTCATTCCTCAGATGTTCTGCAGCAAGCTTCAAAATCCTTTCTTTGTCATTAACTACGGTTGTTGCCTCCAAGCCAGCACTGCTAGCAAGGACTTCTGGTGTAGCATTGTCTATTTTCAGGAAAATGAGTGCATCATCAAACTCGTCCATAATTCTCTTCTTTAGCTTTGCACGATAACTTCTTTCGAACTGAGAGCCATATACAACTTTGTACAATCTATGCAAGGCAGTGATTGATAAAGCTTGATTGTTTGAGAGAATAGCACTCTGAATGACTTCTTTGACTGCACTGAAGTCTCCTACCTCCCTTTGATGCTCGGAAGCTTCCTTTTGATCGTCTGCCTTTTTCGTAAGATGGCGCACATAGTTGTTGTAGCAAGGCTTGTGCATCGTAAACTCTTTGGCAATCAAGTCAACTTCTCTTACATGAAGCAAAAGTTGCTCATCTTCTTTCAATAATGCCGCCTCCTTGATTTTCTGTTCCGCATCAACAGTAGTGATTTTGTATGGAAAATAGGTTCTCTTGTTAAATGCTTTCCTCGTTTGCTTACAGAAAAAACATACTTTTGGGAAAAATCTTGCAGCTTCATCCAGTTTTGTGCGCTTTGCTCTTGTTGATTCTGGGTGCGGTTGAGATAACTTACGCTTCAGAGATGAAATGATTGCAGTGAACTTTTTGTAACAAGGTTCCAAGTGCACTCCATGCTTTGTTACATCAAACCCATTATCAGGAACGGTAGTACATTGCTGTGTATGCCTGTTATCAAGTGAAGATTCCAAGCGAATTTTTTTTGCCTGAACCAGGCGATCATATTGATTGCTGGAAAGCCCTTTTAACTCACTGTAATTTCTATCAGAATATGCGTAATGAGCAACACACTCCATCTTCGACTGAACGTAAGACACAGAATTTCACATTGCAACATTATACCTCAGTAGTAAGAATGAGCAGGTGATCATTAAATAGTTCTCTTAAAATAGAAGAGAACGCATCACGAAGACCCATAGAGGTTAATCCTCTGGATGTGGGTCACATAAGATCTACGAATAACTTTTAAGAGCCATTAAATTTAGAACTGATGTTTGCAAAACATGTAGCAGAAAGACAATACTACTCCCGAAATAAAATACTTTGAAACAATTACCAAACTTTAACAATTTTTTACGTAAAATCATTTCTTCTGACCTAGACCAATAACTGCACCGATAAGTTCAATTTGTATCCGCTGACGCCTGGTTGTTACAAGTGGTTTTCAGAATCAACATACATCTTCGTATTAGAACAGCGTGAAGAGTTAAAGCTCCCTGTTATGTGCTTCATTTGAAAAATTAATCATAGCGACCAACACCCATAGCCACACCTATTACTTTTGCTTACAGCCACTAACACTCTTTTTTTACAGAGATTTTGATAATTGGCGTTAAATTTTGCAGTAGAAAGTTTGTATTAAGTATAAAGTATGTATAAAGTATAAAGTTTCCTGTTTTTTCGCACAAAACATTTTTACCAAACAACGCCCATAACCACGCCCATAACAACGCCCATAACATCCGTTTTTATTCATCAACACGCTTTTAAAAAATGTTTTCATAATCAGTATTTAACTGCGCAATTAAAAATGCTTTGCAAAGAAATTTCCCTGTGTTTTTGCAGAAAATGATTTTTGCCGACCAACACCCATAACCACGCCCATAACTTCCGTTTGCATCCGGTAACGCCCGTTTACCAAAGATTTTCGGAATCAGCATGAAATTTCGCATTAGAAAAGTATATGCAGATAAAGTTCCCCGTTGGGTTGCTCCCCGCGCCGTCTCAGCCTGGTCTATATGCCCAAATGTTTATGTTGATCCACTGTGGATACGGCTACATCATTAAAGAGAATCACAGGATGATCAACTTTCACATTTTTCCTTGAAAAGACTAACTCAACACCTTGCTTCCGGGGGTCTGGATTAAAGGACATTCTCCAATCACGTGCCCATAATGTTATGAGATCCAGGTCATGGTTCATGTCTCTAGCAGCAATGGCAGGATCTTGTACGATGGTAAAAAGTGATGTGTCATCTGCAAAAAGCTTCACAATGCACTTCAAATTCTGTGTGAGATCGTTTATGTATATTAAGAAAAACAAGGGGCCCAGGATCGAACCTTGCGGAACGCCAGCAGAAATATTCCCCCAGGTGGAGGTCTGACCATTCAGGACAGTCCTCTGTTTCCTATTTGACAAGAAACTTTGAAGGAGTAACAGTAGATTTCCCGAAACACCACATCTCTTAAGCTTATAGATGAGGCCCTAATGCCAAACCCTGTCAAAGGCTTTAGAAATGTCTAAGTATACAGAGCGAACTTCTAGGGTAGTATTGCAGTCAAAAGCTTCAAAGACAGAATGGGTTATGGAAAGTAGTTGGTTTATTGTTGAATCGCCAGGACGGAAGCCTGATTGGTTAGGGTTTAACAAATTTTCTCTCTCTAAATGTGAATACAAAGACTCATAGATAAGCTTCTCTAAGATTTTACTAAAAATTGGAAGGAGGGAAATAGGGCGATAGTTTTGCTTCAAATTTTTCTCATTTTTCTTATGAACAGGTACAACGTTAGCTTGTTTCCAGGTTTCAGGGAAAATGCCATGACGCAAACAGTTTTGGAACATCAATTTTAATGGTATTATCAATGAGTTATCGCACATTTTTATCATTCGCACTGAAATTTCGTCCCAACCGTGCGCCTTGTTCGGGTTAAGATTTCGGATAATCCGTAATATCTTCTCTTCGGAGATGACAAATTCTTGAAGCTGAGATGTGATCACAGGAACGTCACTGGGAATTTCACAGCCTGTGTCCAATGTTGTGCATTGAAGAATGAAATAATCATTGAATATTTGAGCCTTTGAAGAAAAATCTAGCACAAAGATATCATTTTCCAAAAGAGAGGGTATTTCGGGAATCTTAGCCCTGTTGAGAATTTTATTGATCAGACACCAGTACTTTTTGGTGCCAGTTGAAGGATCTGATAATGTACGACCAACGTTAGTAAAATATTTATGTTGAGCATCTTCCACAAGTTTCGATCCTTGAGCTATCATATTTTGAATACCTTCAAACATATCTTCTGGTTGATCTTTCTTGAAAAATGATTTGAAAGCACGATTTTTCTTTCTTAAGAAACTTTTTATGTTGGGTGGGCCCTTATCTTTTTTAGTTTGTTTGGTATGAAATTCGAACAGATATTCAGAAGGACTTCGTTCAGAATCTTAACTTGCTCATCGGGATGTGGTACTTCTTCAAAAGTTTCTTGCCAACGAAACATTTCTACACTCTTCCGAATAGCAGGAATGTTTGCTCCATCATAAAACCATAGTTTGCGAGTGTAAGGGGGCGGAGCAAGATTTCTGACAGACAATTTACCATGGATAATTTGATGATGGCACTGCTCATGAAGGGAGGGGAATACCAGATTCAATGAACAGGTTGGGTTGATCTGTAAAAGTCAAGTCGATACAAGATTTTGATTGACCAATCATATGGGTCGGTCCAGAGATTAACTGATGTAGTCCGAGGTCTGTCGTCAATGGTTCGAATTGTCTTCCCTCCTCGTTTTCATTATCTTGTTCCCACCACTGAGGAGAGCGACAGTTGAAATCCCCAGTAATGATGACGGCATATGGCTCCTCGGCAGACATTTTAGAAAGCATTAGCTCAAAATTGTTCATGAAATTGTCAAATTCTTGCTGGTCCTGACTGGGACTTCTGTATACAACAACGAAAAAATATTTTTTCCTGTCGAGATTGAGTTCACAAACGATGCTTTCAGGTAGTGTTGCAATGTCTGGCCTTTCCTTCTTGGGAAGTGAATCTTTAACATAAAGCCCAACTCCACCCCTTTTGGAATTCAAAGGGTGATCACAATTGATGAATTCATACCCTTTCAGAATAAGTCTTTCCTGATCTACAGAATCATCGAGATGGGTTTCAGCAATGCCTATGAGGTCGTAATTATATAAGGAGTTGTACGCCTCTATAAGTGAAACACGAAGAAAATCATGGGCAGAAATACTGTTCAAATTCCAGCAACAAAACTTCAGTGTCTCTGGACCACGGTTGAGTTCAACATCACCAAGTCTGAAACAATTGATTCAAAAGCCAACAAGAATAACTGATTCAACATCAACACTTATTGACATTATTGGGACCAACAATCCAGCTACAATCAGAGACGCAAGGGTTATACCTACGGGGATTGGAGATCATGATATGGTTGGCTGTGTGCGCAAAATAAACCTCGCGAGAGAAGCTCCAAGGCAGATAACCTGTCGCAACTATCGAAACTACGATCCGGAAAAACTGAAAGAGGATCTGCGCAATAGTGACTGGCTACGTGTTTTGAATTGCGTGGACGGGAACGAAGCTTGGGGCTACATGAAGGACATACTTTCGGGGGTTTTCAACAAACATGCACCAAAATACAGAAAAGAGTGAAAGGAAAAGCAGCCCCTTGGCTAAACGAAGGTGTCCAGCGACTGATGAATGAGAGGGATAAGGTATTGCGCAAGTTCCGTAAGACAAAATCAGAGCTTGACCAAGCAGCATATAAAGAAAAGCGAAATGCGGTCAATGTAGCAGTGAGAAAGGCAAAGTCTTCTTATCATAGAAAGCTGTTGAGTGAAAATGCAGGAAATCCAAAGAGATTCTGGAGAACTATTAAATCGATCTATCCATCAAAGTCAAAAAATTCAAACGTAAACATAAATTTCGAAATTAATGAAGAGCAGGTAAATGATCCTAGCACTATCTCAAACGGTTTCTGCTCATTCTTCACAAATGTTATAAGCGAAATGAAACGAAAAGCGTTCCCTTTACGAGATTTCATATGGCAAAATCTAAGCAAGATTGAGAAGAAAACTGAAAAACGTTTCAGTTTTAAACATGTTACCAGTGGTGACGTTGAGAGGTGTCTCAAGGGTGTTAAACGTTCGAAATCGACAGGCCTTGATGATCTCCCACCTGGTTTATTAAAGGACTCTGCAGCAATCATTTCGTTGCCTCTAACCCATATCATAAATCTCTCGTTTTCCACTGGCGTTTTCCCTACTCAATGGAAAAATGCAAGAATTGTACCGGTGCACAAATCGGGATCAAAATCAAGCCTTGACAACTATAGGCCAATATCAATATTGCCAGTTCTGTCTAAAACTATCGAAAAACTGGTTCATCAGCAGCTCATGAAATTCCTTGATGAAAACAGGTTGTTGTCTGACTTTCAATTTGGCTTCAGACCAAAAATGTCTACGGAGCTGGCAGCAACACTTTTTCTCGATAATATTCGCAAAAATGTTGATCAAGGATACATGGTTGGTGCTACTTTCATTGACCTCAGCAAGGCTTTCGATACGATAAGCCATCCAAAGCTAATAGCGAAGCTTCGTAGCTATGGTCTAAATGGAATTGAGCTTGAGTGGTTTACAAATTATCTGTTCAATCGTAACGCTCAAGTATCGTTCAATGGTTCTCTCTCCAATCCACAAAAGATGATAAGTGGGGTGCCGCAGGGATCAATCCTAGGCCCTCTCCTATTTATTCTCTTTTTCAACGACATCGCTTCCTCCACCAAAGGTGCCAGCATAATGAAATATGCAGACGACACCGTTATCTACGTAGCTGGTAAAGAGATCAAAGAAATAAATGCAAAATTATCGAATGCAATGTCGGAACTTTCTGCCTGGTTCAATGAAAATGAATTGATCCTCAACCTGAAAAAAGGAAAAACTGAATCCCTGTTATTTGGAACAGCACAGAGAATACGGAAATGTACGGAGCCTTTACGCATATTACACGAAAATTGTCAAATCAACGTCACTTCAACATATAAGTATCTTGGTGTGCAGCTAGACTCTTCACTGAATCTTAACGGTGATTTTGATGCTAAATACAAGAAGGCCTCAGGTCGTTTACGACTCTTAGCAAAGATCAGAAATCATCTGGATATAGAGTCAGCAAAAGCCATCTACCGCTCAATGGTATTACCAGTGCTCACCTATTGCGGCATATTGAATCTGAAATTGACTAGGACACAAGAAAATAAGCTAAACTCGTTGCACAATCGCGCAATGCAAATAATCACAAAAAGCGAACATGTAAAGTTATATCACCAGTAAATGCCATCAAAAGGAGGGCCTGCGTGTTAGTACACAATGTCCTACAGAACAATGTCTGTCATGCTTTAAGTCAATATTCTACATATCAAGAACACTGCAAGAACACAAGGAACAATAGATATAGTGTATGCCTTCCACGGATAAGAACTGAATACGCGAGGAAAGGCTTCTTCTACATGGGTGCAAAGACTTTTAATGAACTACCACTTACTGCAAGGATGTCTGACAATGTACTTGCTTTTAGGGAGATTATGGACAACATATATGTATAAGATTTTATCATGTTGATAATATAAAACTGTTTTTATTTCTTAGACCTGAAATTGTAATATATTTATGTTTTCTTTTTATGTACCTTTCTTTGTACAGGACAAACAATGATAACAGCAATTTTTTTAATTGTTGAAGTTTTTATCCTGTTAAAAAATTCCTTATATTATTATTATTATTATTATCATTATTATTATTATTATTATTATTATTATTATTATTATTATTATTATTATTATTATTATTATTATTATTATATTATTATTATATATTATTACCGCTAAGTAAGATAAACCTTGAGATTACCCATTGCGAATAAAGAAGGTTAAACGCTATGCAGATTGCATACGATTGGACATACACGAGGAAAAGATACTTAATTGTGCTACATTTTGATCGGAAAAGGCTGTTCAATGCAAATGGTATTCGTTTAAGAAGCTCAAAGAGGACATATGAAATTACCGGTATGTACGAATAAGTGCGGGAAAATAAGGGCAAATAACAAGACTGGGCATAAATAAAATGACCTATGAAAAAGTGGACTGCAGCTGTGAAAGGCAGGGTAACAATTGAAATGAGAATAAAACAAGCAGCAAATTGATACAGCCTAAGAACTTGCAATAGCACTGCGAAAAAGTTAAGTACACAACAAAAGCTCTCTGCTCTGGTGGTGAAGACCCTGAAACAACCTATTGCTGCTCGCCATTGATTGATATCAACCGACATCACAAAGAAGGAATCCCCTCGCCGTTGTCTTGACGATTAACAAGAAAACAGGTGACCCAACGTAGCATTTCCCTTTGAAAACTCCAATTCCCCTCAATAAACAAAAAATTAATTTACACACGTACGAGATACCAAAATACATACATCTGAAAAATATGCTAAAGAAACACAAGGACCTAAACAATGATACACAAGTCTGTGGAGAATATGTGACCGCAGCCAGTATTCGCTTGGGGGTACATAGGAATTGCAACCTTGGAAGAAACTACGGGCATCTACATTTTTGTGAATAGACAGAAGTTTCAAAACTCGTATTTCATGGATGCGGGATTCGAATAGCGGTTATCATTACTATTCACAAGGGACTCCCTGCTTATTGAAAACAACTTCTATCTTTAGAGCATGGCTAGCAACTATTTCCCTTGGCACGATGTGATGGACAGACAAACATTGAGAGATATTCTTTGGCACTATCTCACGTGCAAACACCTTGGAGATACTTTGAGGGGAATCTATGGCAAACAACTGGACGTATTACATCGAGCCCCAACAGCCGCCACCAACCGCCCACCCCACTGCCAATAGTATGGGCGAATAGGGCGGGCGAGCGGCAGCGACCACCGGGACCCAATGCAATAAGCCAAGTACAAAACAGTTGGAGACGGGCTTACAGTCATAATCGACCATTAACTAGCCAAAGACAAAAGAGCCATTGTGCTGTAATCAAGGGGCAACATTGGGAAATCGTTGACCCTCCTAACAAGTATGTGCACTCAGGATGCGGGAAAGAAATATTTAACATTTTGCGATTTTAGACTACTTCATTGAAGTTAAAATGATAGAAAGTTGATCAAACAACTTTAAATACAATGCTGTAAGGTTGTGGGCTCTGAAAAGCTCCAATAAATAAACACTGACATGATAGAAAAAAAAACCTATCAAAAGTGCACATACCTGTTAGGAAAGTCACAGAACCCCCACCCCCATTGAACAGAAAATCGACAGAGCCGGTATTACGTTTGAGTTTATTCTACAATAGTTGGTTTTAAGATTGATCCTCGGCATTCTCTGATTCAGCTTCTTCATCTTTCTCATCAGATCCCTCCTCATTTGTGGATTCTTCTGGCTTTTCTTTTCTCACAATTTCTTGAAAGTCGCCAAGGGTTTCGAAGTACTTGAAACCTTCATTCGTTTTGGCGCATAATCGGCAGTTTACATCGGCAAAAACAAACATCTCATCATTTTCGTCCAAAAGATCGTTTGCCTTGATAAGCAAATCCAATCTGGGCTTTGTTAAGTCGAGATGAATCTTGTATTTCTTGGAGTTCTTTCGTGCTCTGTATACCAGAGTACGGTGCCTCCATGTTGTAAACCTGACTATCATCTGTTGCACTTTCATTTTACCAACCATTTTAGGCTTTCCGATGCGATGTGCTCTATCGAGAACTGCGTCTGGTATGTCAACCTTAAGCTCCTTGAAAACTGCATTCACTTTTTCCAGGCAATCTTCGGCGGTTTCTTTCCCAATTCGTGGAACCTTGATGCCAGAAATTAGTAGACAAAGACGGTGATTGTATTGCTCCTGTGCTTCGATATTCTTTGCGAGTTGTTCAATGCAACTTTCCAAAACTGCTACCTTGTCCTCAAGGATTTGTATTTTCTCACTTTGAGTTGCAATTGCTTTCCCAAGCTGACTGATGCAGCTTTTGGTTGCCATGTCAGCACGAAGCGAAGTAAATTGTTCGTCAAAGTACCGCTTTAAAGATTCAATTGGGTCAGTTTTTGCACCACGTGTACCCGCCATCGCTCAGTTCAACAGGCCTAAATCAAAAACGTGCAGAGAGCGTGCAGCAAAATTTGAACAAAATTACCGTTAAAATGTTGGTTTTTCTTGAAGAGGTGATCAGGACCCAATCAAAGAACACGTCCAGTGCTGATCTAGAGTTTAGAACTTCATTTCTCGAGACATATTCCCCTAAACTTCAGGAGGTTAAAATTCCATGACCGCTCGCGGCAAAGTCCCACAGAAAAAAAAATTTTTATGAGACATTATGAAACTACTGCAAAATAAGGTTATTTCCATGGGGTACTCAGTTTCCCTGGATTTCTTCATACTCCCTTCATACTTCAACTTGAACCCCGCGCCTCCTGGGTCGGTGACGAGCATTCTCTACTGTTTACTGTGTCAGGAAAGGTGCTCTTGGGACAGTTACTTACTTACAGGGGCACATTTCTTAATAAAACACTCTTGGCACAGGAGGGAGACATAAGTTTCAGGTTTTTTCATCAATTGTGCTGATTTTTGGCAAGGAACTTGGGTGAAGTTGAAGGTGAAGTTGCATTTTTCAATGCCAAGTGCTGGAATCACAGAAATAGAGCAGACCTAATCAAGTACGCCACCCCTTATCATGATGCTCAAGTGGTGGGGTCCTACCAGGTATCGAACCCACTCCACCTGACTGTTCTGGCGTCAAAGTCAGAGGATTACATCATTGTGCCACAACTCCATGGGTCTGGAGTTGGCAGGCAGTTTTAGGGCCACTGTGCCCTAAAAGTTTCCTTATGAATTTCTTATGTTGTTAGTGGCTCAGTGTAGTGCATCCACTTGCCAAGGGGCTGATGAACTTCTTCAAAGGTCATATTCTTGCTTCTTCATCAAATAGTCAAAGGCAAATCATTAGGATTTGGAAACTTACTGACCAATGGACTGGCAAGGCTTTGTAATGAATCAAAATTAAATCATCTAACAAAATATTTTTAAGACAGCCTTCCTTTGTTTAATGAAGTTTGATATTATTTTTGTCTTTCACTTGACAGACAATTTGCATTGAGAAAAATCCAGATGCAACAGTTGAATTCTCAAAATATTGCAGTGTGAGACCAAATTGATGCATTCCAGTAGATATCCTTTGGGCAAAGTTGGTTGCTCTTCCTTGAATATTGCTCTCATGTTCAACAACCTGTTCATTGGAACTTTATGTTCAAAGACATGACACTGCCAAAAACTTACAATGAAACAGCTGCAGTAGAACCATTCAACCACTATACAGTATATATGTAGCTATACTTTATAAATACTTGAGATGGAAATACTTAGTGAATTTTGCAATTCAGTAAAGTCTGGCCTTTAAGAAACTAGTTCATAAAAACTCAGACCTTGAATTTTTGTATCTGCAATTTTTGCATTGCATTTGAACCTGAATCGTTCTTGAACAATTGGAAAACAATAGTAATTAAGGCTTAACAATAAATAGGCCAAGGTAAAAATAGATGGATTTATATGGGTTAATATAGATATATGGGTTAAGATTAGGTCTCCCTTTTCTCATGCCAACCTGGAGAAACATCTCACATGCTAGATATTCTCCCTTCCTTGAATTCTCAGTAAACAAAGATCCATTATGATCCTCCTGTTATTAGTTTACTTACCAAGAGAGTTGAGTCTGAGGATGTTTCTCTTCTACAAATATATTTTGTGGTAGCAATATACATTAGACTTGTTTTTGGTACTTTGTGATCAGTTTATTTGCATTATGTGTGTCTTAGGTTCCTTTTTTTATTGTGTTTGGCTGTAGTGAAATTTCAAAATGACCCAAACTGAGCTAGGTCAGAGATTATTTTTGTCATGCAATTGTATCTTTGAACCACAGCACCACTTTCCTGCCTATTGCTGTTTTATTTGCGGAGGAGGGGGAGGGGGGTTGGGTTTTTCCATAGTGAATGTTCTTGGATATGTGCTACCCAAAAGACTACTTTTTCATCTAGTCTGGGCAAATGTCTGCTTTTGGCAATTTTGGTCAAAGAAAAAGTCTTGCTAATTTTGGTAATTTCTGTATAGAAACTCAAGACTTTTGTGATTTTGGAGTTGAGAAGGTGAAAAGTTGGTTATTTTTGTTAAGAAAAATGCCAACTCATAGCACTTTTGATGTACTGTAGGATTTAGCCTAGGGTGTCATTTTCACAAAAATTTGTGTAGCCACAGGCACCATTTTGGAAATTTGGGTTGCACACCCCCCATGCACAAAGTTTAGCCCAGAACCTCCTTTCCCTTGTGGTTTTGTTTTACTGAAAAGCTCTTAAGAGTTTCTAAAAGCATCAAAAATCTTGTACTAACAATATGACAGGATTAAGCAATTATTGGCATTAAGAATTCAGTGAAAATATTGACGAAAACTTCATTGAAAATTTTGAACTGTCACAAACCTGACTCAGACTAAAAAGGTTGGAGTGACTGGGCTGTAGATAACGAACAGCTTAATATGTAAACACTGTCAGTCCAACTGAAAAAATTTGGTGCCAACGGCAGGCATCACAGAAGTTGAGAAGTCCTAATTGAGTTTTTTAACCTCCTGTTATGATGCTCAAATGGTGTGGCTCAATCCTGCCTGCCAAACCATCTTTGCAAGCTCAAAGGATTACAGCACTGTCCCAAGCAATCATTTCTGAAAGCTTCTGTAAGGTCACTCTCAAATTAGATGTCAGGTGAGAATTTACATGGATAAAAATAAGTGAAGCATTTTGCATAGGTAACTTAGTGTGGCTTAAATCTCATGTGACACCTAATTTGAGTTACAGTACAGTAGCCTTCAGTTTATTTATTTCATCAGACATCTTGGAAAAGAATGAATGAAATGAAGTCAATCTAACTTAGTTTGCTCTTTTTCATGTATCTGTACTTAAGAGCTAAGCTGAGATAAGCAGTAGAATATTTTTAAACCAAATTACAGTCCATCAATGCTAATCTCAGCAGAATCTCTTACTTGTGTCTTGTTTCTGAAGTTCCCTGAACAAAACCGGCAAAAAAGACACATTACAGTTTTCATCTTAGATGTAGGCCAAACTATTTGTCAAATGCTTCTACTTCTAGTGGATGGCTGATGATGCACCACACTTACAGTAGACACTGACAAAATAAGAAATTCATACAAAACTTTTGGGGGCAAAATGGCCCTAAAATCTAAGAAACTGCCTACCACGTCCAGACTCGAGTTTCTTGCCAAAATCAGCATAATTGATGCAAAAATCTGAAACTTATGTTGTTGGTTGTTCTTCAATGTGGGTCTAACTTGCTGACAATCATTTACCTTGGAAAATTTCTCAGCACCTAGAGATACAAACCTCAAAATGTCTACAGGCTACAAAATGTCCTTTTCTCATACTTAAAGAGAAAGTGCCGATCCTGTGCCAAGAGCGTTTTCTTGAGAACTGTGCCCCTGTAAGTACGCAACTGTCCCAAGAGCACCTTTCCTGACACAGTAAACGGTAGAGAATGCTCGTCACCGACCCAGGAGGCGCAGGGTTCAAGTTGAAGTATGAAGGGAGTATGAAGAAATCCAGGGAAACTGAGTACCCCATGGAAATAGCCTTATTTTGCAGTAGTCTCATAATATCTCATAAAAATTTTTACATAGGCTTAAAGTCTATGAATTCCTCGACGAAATATATCAAGCACTTGCATGGGCATGAATGGACGTAACAGAAATCAAGTATTTGCGTGCTTTGTTGTGACAAAAACATTTCGCTGGCCTAAGTTGCCGCTGAAGTAGATCACTCCTAGCTGACAAACTGGTGTTGCTAAATCGTTTAGAACTGGCTACATTTGCAAAATGTAGCACCGCGTTAACAGAAACCAATTTGCATAAGATTCAAATGGTACTAACCTTGTGAAATTTTAACTCAAAACGAAATCTGCTCTTCCAAAAACATGTCAACTTCCATCTTGCTTCCACAGCAAAGCTCGCTGTGTGCTGCGAACGAGGTCGCATATCAGCTCGCTCGCGCATTGCAATGCGCGCTTCCTCTCCCGTCTATATCTCCCTGGTAACGTCTACCACAACTGCGGACCTTCAAATGGGACGCTTTCTGTCCCGTTGCTGACGGATCTCACTCTGGGTTGAGTAAATTCGTCATTATTTCGCAAATTGTAGCGAGTTGCATTTTCATGGAAGATTTCCTTCATAAATGAAGGGTTTAGCCCATTTTTAGTTTTGTACATCTCACTCATAAGTATTTGCAAGGTCCTTGTATGAATAGTAACTGCATAGTCCTTCTGAAATAGCTCACTATAAGTTGATTTGGCGTCCTGAAAAGTAATTCTCAAAGCCCTTTCCTATATTCTGTGCTGTGAAACATCCAGATTAAAGAATTTCACTGTATTGAAACTGACTGGTAGTAAATGACTTCATCAAATTTCTTAGTTAATTCTGATTCATATACGGGGATTTGCGGGCAAGTACTTAAAGTTTGTTGCTAGCTTTTTGGCAAACTTCGAGACGTGATGGTCAAAGGAAAGTTTACTATCAGTGTGAACTCATAGGAATTTCTCTTCGGAGCTATTAACGACTTCAGCAGTTCCAATCTTAACAGTAGCTGGATCTTCACATCTCTGCCCAAGAACCAGCAGATTACATATGCGTTTAATTTCATGAAGTTGTCAGCAAGCCATTTTAAAGCCACGTTACATTCATTTTCAAGCTTATGAGTTATGATTTCCGCCCACCCGGTCCAGATAGGGTTAGGCTGTTCCCGTTTCATAATTCAAGCTCCATGTTGAAAATTTGACCATATTTTGGTCGCTAGGACTCCGGTGAACATCTGACCTCTCACTGAGCCACTTCTACGCATAGAATTTTTCCAGACCATTCGTGGTTTATGTGAGATAACACAAACGCTTGTCGGTTTCACATGACATGGGTTTGCAAGGTGAGCACCATTGGGCATTGTGAAGGTGAAGTCGAAGTTGCGGTTTTAGCTCCAACAAATGCTGGGATTTCAGTAGAGAAGATCTAATCAAATCCGTGACCCCTTCTCATGATGCTCAAGTAGTGCGGCTCTTCCTGGAATCGAACCCTGTCCACCTGATCGTTCTGGCTGCAAGTCAGATGATTTTACCACTGCACCATAACATATTAGCAAGTATACTTTTCTGCAAGCATAAAGTAAGTTCGTGTTTTTATAAGCACAACAGATCAATATGGTCTCTCTTCAAGCTTAGGCTGATCGAATTTGTGAAAAGAGCTCAACTTCTGTGACTTTTGTAACTGTATGTTAAATAGTGAACTGCTTTTAGCTCCTTCTTAACCTTTATAGTATTCTGTTTCCTAGGCCTGGCAAATATTAGCAGATTACTACGCGCAGCTACAAAGAGAAACTGAATACCCAAATGTAAGTTTGACATTTTGTAATCGATTCTTGTTTGCATTTTTATCAACCAGCTAACATATGCGATTACTCTACTGACAGCTCAAATCGGAGTACTCTTTCTTGTGACACCAAGGTAAATATTTACAAGATTACAAGGATCTGATTCACCTGTAATAGTTGCTTCATTCCAAATCAACTGTCTTTGGCATGGCGAAGCAAGATATGGTGGATGGGAAGCTAGATTCAGTGGCGGACTGGCTCAGAAATTTTCACCGGCCATACACGACTTAAGGACGCCCTAATGGGTGTGGCCTACAATGAGAGTGTGGTAAAGAAACGAAGTGGCCCGGGCAAATTAAGTGAGAACGTGCCACGGCAAGGTGTCCGGGGTGAAGGCCCAGGGAGATATTTTGGACCACACCTTACAATTTGGCTTGGAATATTTCTACCGAATCAATGATAGCCCAGCTAAGGTATGTGAATTTAGTCAAAACATATTTCTACCTAATCTAATGGAAAAACTAGAATCTGTTCAGTATTCTGCTGCCCTTGCTGTAACTGGAACATGGAGGGGAACATCACGAGAAAAACTGCACGCAGAGCTTGGTTGGGAGTCATCAAGTTCCCGTAGGTGGGGTAGACGCCTTATTCTTTTCTATAAGATTATGAACAATCTTACCCCCCTGTATACAAAGGAGCCAATCCCACCGCCCCATCAGTCGAACTACTCTCTCCGCATTCAGGATGTCATTGGGCGACCAAGGGCAAGGATAGAAAAATTTCAATCTAGCTTTTATCCCAACTGCATATCTGAATGGAACAAACTCGATCCTGAAATCAGGCTTTCACCTTCTGTAAATGTATTTAAGACAAAGCTTCTATCATTAATTCGCCCCCCCCCTGCAAAATCTGTCTTTGGGATTCATGACCCTATAGGTTTATCGTATCTCACCCAAATAAGAGTCGGTCTAAGTAGATTAAATTTTCACAAATTCATGCATAATTTTAGAGATACCGTGAACCCAATGTGTCCAACAAACGATGGCATTGAGGATACGGAGCACTTTTTGTTGCTTTGCCCTTCATTCAACCTTTTGCGACGAGATTTTCTCGCTTGAGTTTCAAATTTAATACGACCATTTGCTCAAATCAACGGTTTTTCAAACAGCGCTCTAATACAACTCTTGTTGTACGGCGATAAAGACCTTTCAGATGACATTAATAAAGATATAATCCAATTGACCCTAAATTTTATCCATAGAACTGGTCGGTTCGGTTAAAATAATTTCAGGCTTTGACATCGATGCTAAGTCCTACTCCCCTTCATTTTCCTTTTCTCCAAATTTTTGTAAGTTTCTTAAAATTCTTGTAAGTCTGTTTCACATTGGATGTATGGCGGTGACTTAAGTGCGATGAATAACTGCCCTTCCAAGCAAACTCAAATTTACCAAACCGTAATATTGCGACAGTACAGGTGCGGTGTTTTTGAGTGCTGGGGGCTTTGGGGGGAGGATAGTAGCGGCGACTATGGTTGTCGGTGGTGTTCTCTCTACCGGGGCCTCTGCGGCTCAGCACTGTCGCCTGTGCTGGCCTGACGTCCAATGTGAAACAGATCCTAGTATGTATCCGTATGTAATCGTTTAGCGCTTTAAATGTCTTTTCTTTGTGCTTTCAGTTTCGTTTGTATGTATTTGTCAGTAAGTTTAGTTTAGTGTTTTATGTAATGACCCTTTGGGATAGTCATGGGTTCTTGCTTCCCGGGGTCGTCGTCCTTGTTATGTAGTCCAGTATTTTGTAAGTGTAGTCTTAGGTAATTCGTTTTTGTAAAATTTTTATATTGTATAAAAAAGAGTGATAGCCAATGTTAGCTAAAAGGGAATTTTTTATCCTTTTGCAACAGTTTTTGTCTAAATTAGCATCCCCAGGAAAAGTTTTGAGAAAACATCATTTTCTTTAGCTCAGACTGCCTGGCTATCTTCATGCTGTCTTTACCAGTGCCAAATCAAAATCTTTCACAATTTGAAGCAGCTTTCTATGCATCACCACGCTTAGGAACACCTTGCGGAGGCACCTCTTACTCTGACTTGGAACACTTCTCGAAAAGTTTTAAGATGACAGCCTTTACTTTGGTTAAGAACGACTCTCTCACTCACTTTCCAATATTTTCTAGGAAACACTTTTATCCTACTCTACCTAAAACTTACTGCCTTTTCCTTGTCACTGAAACAGTCTCTTGACAGAAGTGTGGGGTGGCAACGTCCTCACCAATGGCAACGCCACTTAGGTTAAGGGAAAATTTCACTTCGATTCCTCGATTCCTTACCAGCATAACGTGTTTACCATTTATAGCAAAGCTAAATTGGCTTTGCTTACTGAAAAGGCACGAATTCAAAGCATGATAGCTAAATATCTTTATATGAAACCAAACAACTTCTGTCAGACTTTTAGTTCCTTGTTATTGGAGTAATTTTGACATCCCCTTGATTATTGTGAGCAAGCCATGCATGACGTTTTCATTTCTCAAACTGCTGAGCAACCTTTCTCCTTTCTATTGAAAGCTACGAATAACATCTTCAATCGTCATCATTACTTTAGCTTGAAAAACTAAATTCAAAACGGGGGGGGGTACTTCGGGGTTTGCGGTATTGCGGTATTGGGTGTCAAATCTGCGCGGTATTGCGGTATTAAGGAAAAAAATTGGTGGTATTGCGGTATGGAGTTTTTACAGCACGGTATGCGGTATCGTTACATATTAGCATCCAAAGTTCATGAAATACCATTTTCCTGACAAGGAGCCCAGCATCTTCGAGACGAATTCATGGAGGAAAGGCAATCAAAGGAGAATGGGCATTCCCCTTTGTCTTTCTCCACCTGTTCGAAGGAATAGACAACATGCGGAGGAGAGAAATTTATTTTTCATTTGAAAACTTAGGCGACAAAAATTTACCAAAGACGAAATATTTGCCATTTGAATCAAAACCTCATTTTTGCTTTTGAAAGTTTTCTTGTCAATTCGTGTTACATTTGAATTCATTTGCACCGCAGATCTACAACTACGCTACTGTTAACTTCGCTACATTTATGGGTTTAGCACAATGAGTTAACTTTGTACAACAAATCATTTGTTTAAATCTTTACATTAATGCTGAAGAGCTTTGGGTCAAGCACAGTGGTGGAAATTTTAAGGGGGTTGGGGCAACTGCCCCTCAATCCAATAAGACTCGGAAATTTTCTGTAGAAGTCGAAAATTTCGAAGGTGGGATCGAAACTGCAATGAAGAAGCGAGTCGCCGTTGAGAAGGAAAGAGTTTCTATTTTGAATGAGCAAACAAAATGCTCACGCTCTATTTGCATCATATTTTTAAGTTTTTAAGCACTAACATTCATTTCAAAAACGAGAAGAAAGTGGTTGGGTATAGGTTGGTTACAGTATCGATATTTACGAGAGGTCTTGGAGCGTGATTGGGAGAGGCGTTCTAAGCCAATGTAAAGGCTGGAGTTTTCAAAATTTTCCTTGGAACGCTCACTACAAGACGAACGATCCAAGAATGATCAAATTTTCCATGTCTATGTTTGGCGCAGACAATAGTTGGATGGCGAGAAGCGTTCAAAGACAAAGTAGAGGTTCTTTATGCAAAATTTGTTTGAGAATAGTGGCTACTAGTACTCGTCAAATATTCAAGTTTGTCACTGACAGATCCAAGTACTGTATTTAGCGAAAGTAAATTGTGTTTGTTCAAGCTAAGAATTTCGTGGGGCTGTTACTCTGCAAAAAATTTTTACAAAATTGCCAAAATCCAAATTCAATACCGGTAAACATTTGATCGTGAGATGCATTCTAGGCAAAAGTAGACGGCGTGTCCTCAAAAATTTTCCTGGAGGCTTTGCCCCCAGATTCCTGAAAGCTATTCGACTTTGCCCTTATGGAATGTTTTTGTCTGTCTCTATCAACTTTTGCTGAATACAGATCTCTTCTCTTAGCACATTTAAGGACCCTATTTGCGTCAGGTCTTCCAGCAAAATACGTCAAACAAAAGCATTTCTCCTGACTCGGAAAATTGATGGCCCTTGGCCCCCCCCCACTCAAAAAGCTGAATTTCCGCCACTGGTCGAGCATTGATCCTTGTGGCACTCTGCATGTAGCTTTTGAAGGTGTCGTGTCGCAGTGGTACAATCCTCTGACTTCGTAGCCGGAACAACAGTCAAGCAGGCAGTGCTCTATCTCAGGTAGAGCTCAACTACTTGAGCGTCGTGATAGAGGGTCGTGGACTCGATTACGCCTTCTCAACTCCTGCGGTCCCAACGCTTGTCGCTAAAAACCAACACTTCACTGTGCGGGCACCTTCGTCTTAATGAAATCTCTAACCGTCGATTTTAATTTGCCGTTTTAAGTTCGGTAAACAAAGCATTGTCAAGTAATGTTAGTTTTCTGATATTCCACTCGCCTAGTGCCTAGTGCCATTATTGCCTTGTGGTAGATCAAACGAACGGCTATTTGGAACGACTATCACGTTGATAACTATCTTTCACCCGATGCCTGTCTCCTGACTTCAGTTAGATGTAACATCAATAATTCAGTTGATCCTCCTTTTACAAAACCCCATTGATATTGTGCTTGCCAGATCTCTATCGATGACAAGCTTGTCTATACCCTCACCCTTGATCCCCTCACATACTTCGCTGGGAATACTTGATAGTGACAGAGGGGTATGATTTCCCCCTTTCGGAAATGCCTTCTCTCTTTGGCGCTGCTTTTTCTATTGACTATAAGATGTTGAAAATTGTAAATCTCTGTCCATGATCTATGATAATCTACATCTATGGAATCTTTAGCCAAATTGTTTCTTTAGAACTGATGTTAACTTAGTCACGTGATTTCAGATGCTTGGTTCTCTTGCTTAACGCTCCTCTGACAATTGCCAGATCGAATTGTAATTCTAGCACAATTGGTGATACATGGTGAAAGTTCTCATCCTCATCAGCATCAGCGGGGGCCAGCAAGTTTCGAAAAATCATCGAAAATGAGCCCAACTCGGGAAAAATTTCCCCTTAGTCGGGCAAAAATGTTAGTAAACAATTGTGTCATTCAGACCCCCCACCCGGATTTTTTCTTCCGATTTCTTCATATTCTGGTAACCGAACTTTCAAGGCACACAATGATACCTTGTTGGATTGAAAATGGAAGAAATCTCAGGTTTCCAAACTAAGGTTTCCATGACTTTTTTAATCAATTGTTTTATTTGAGTTCTTCAAAATCCAATCCTATTCGTTTTAAATTCTGAGATGGCATCGCACGTTCAAGTATCGTCGTATTTATTGGGTGTTCATTCAAAGACTCTAATTGATGTTTAAAGCGTAAATGGCTTGGCTTGACCCGGATTACAAGTGGCCCATGTAGCCCCGATGTGTACACTGACAGTGCGATGAGTAAAATCCCCTTTTCCCGGGATTCACAAATCCGCGAGGTACAGGCAAGAAAGAGCTATTTTGTACCCTTTGAATCAATCGAATGGCTCGAAAGTTTGCACTCGGCCAAGCCAAACTTGGAGCTTGGAAAGTGTATCTCAAGTTCTTTGTATGTAATCTATGTACTCTGGTTCAGCCAAATCACTTGCCAATTTTAGACAGCATGTGGTTTCAAAGGGAGAAGGAATTAGACAAATCCCTGACATAAAGGCTTAGGATCTACACTGCTAGCTGATGTAAATCAGTTTTGGTTACCTTAAACGCAAGAGTACAAGATAGCTTTTGAAGGTGGTGCACTTTTCTAAGCAATAAATTTGCATGGAATACATCATATTACCCTATTTGCCAATCATGTTGAGATGATTAAAATCCCCACATTCTTGTGCTTCGAATGATGTATGGTTTAACTAGATTTCGTTAATGGTTCAGTAGTAGTATAAAAAGGAAGCATTCTAACACAATTTTTTAGTACCTTCCCCCCTAAAATAGGTAAACCAGCCCAGCCCAGCCCAAACCAGCCCAGCCCGGCCCAACCCCAACCCCCAAGCCCAAACCTCGCAATTGTGCAACGAATGAAGACAACATCCTCAACTTAGATGCTAAACCATTGATTATGAATTAGTCAACTCAGAAATGTTTAAGGTTTATTTAGAATAAGTTGATCCACCAATCGTCCTCTTCCATGTTCACGTCCAACGCCATGGCTTCTGCTGGAGATTTTCGGATCCACTCGTTTGCAGTCCATGTTAATGGCAGCAATATCATCGCTATCGTAAAATCCAATTCGTTGTTTGTTAGCCAACTACCTTTCTTCGAGCCATGCACTATGAACCACGTGCAAGCCTCGGTCACTGCAGCTAATCGTCCCCAGTTTGCTTTTCCATCTGCGAAGACTTCTTTTATTACGCTACACACTGATGACAATGTGAAGATGTTTGTGTTTAATCCTTCCTTGAAAAAGGTTTCATTCGATTGCAATGCAGATTGACAAAAGTGGTTGAAACATTTTTGTGATGACACGGTTTTTTCCCGCAAGACTGCAGCTTCATGCTTTGCTTTTAATGTTTTTATGACATTTTGCACTTCTTCATCCTCTATCTCCTTCGCCTTTTCGTATACCTTTAGATATACCTAGCTCTTTATCACCTCCTTCAGGTTTTCAATCCTCCAAGTTAGTTGACCTCTGGTGATGATCATCTTCCTTGCTGCTCCGACCCAACTGAGTGATTTGAGGTTGCGCAGTTTCTTATATAGGATTGCTCGAATCTCATGTTCCATCGATTCGAACGTTCAATTAAGTTCTAACGATTTTCATTGGCTAATACCACTTCGTCAATTTTCCGCGAGTTTCATTGGCTGATGTCAGTCGCTTGATTAATTTCCAATGATTTCATTGGTTGATACTGCTTGATTAATTTTCAAAGATTTTGATTGGTTGCTTTTTCTATAATAATAGATCGCTTCGGAGAGTTGAAGCAGTTCCAGTTCACAAGTCTTCAAGAGAACAAAACCAATCAAGCAAAGATGTTTTACGAATACGTTAGAACTATTTATGGTTGGAAGATAGGGGAGGAGTTTGCTCAAAGAGATTCACTTTGCGAAGTGCTGAAGGACTTGGGGTTTGACAACGCTAGATTATACAGGGGACCTAACAGAGGAGTAGATTCGTATGAATTTGTAACGGTGGCAAGGATGATAAAGGTTGTGGATAAGTACTACCCCAGCAGCGAAGGTGAACAATTCGTTTTTTTCAGCCCATTGAAGGATGGTAATCGACAATACTACGTCGATAGTACGACGAAGGATGTGTTGGATGGGAATGTTTATCATTGGACCGAATTTTCCGAAAGGTTAGCGATTTTATTTTCATTGCTCGTAAATGTCATACCACCATTCATGACCATTCAATCTGGGGCAAGAATGACATGCTATCCAGACGATTCAAGGATTGATGTTCAAATGAAGGGAGAATTAATGCCGAAAATTTCGTTTGAACAATACCGATCATACGCACAATGGATGCAGAATGAAACTGGTGCTGTTTTGTGCGTTGACTGTGGACGCGAAGGTGATGGACATACGATATGCGATTGTTGGACTATGAAGTGTGAAGAAGATTGGGATATGGAACAAGCTTAGCATTACACCCTTCACGCAGCGCATTGCAGGGCCTCCTGTCCCCCATCCATTCACAATCGATTTAGGTTATGTTTGCGAATGGGTGTACTATCTGCTCAAAGGCAGGGGTATCACCATCTCCCGATGGCTCATTGTCGCAGGTTTTGCATAGAGATGATAACGGTGTAATGTTCAGCTTGTTTCCAACAATTGATGTAACATTTTCATGAATATTGTTAACGTTGAATTACATGATTGAACTTGAATTTGGGTTGTTTTACGATGCTTACAGTCCTTCAAGCGTGACCATGACTTCCCTCAATGAGTACCGAAGGTATTAGTGAAGGATGGTAAGGCGGTACTGGGAGATGGCAGAGCAGGATTAGGGTCGACAGTTTGCCAGCCCTCTTGTCTCAACTGATCAGTAATGAAATCCCAAACATCCCTAGCGGCGGCGTCTAGGGGTTCATTGCCATCAGTTGAGGTGAGAGGGACAGCAGGTGTTGAAGCGTCGCTTCCCAGGGTCTGAGGCAAAGGCGACTCTGGGATTACCCGTGATGAAGGAGTTGAGTCGGAGGAGTTTACCACGGGGGTGATGGGAGAGGTGCTCGCTGATGATCCAGAGAAGCTCACGGTGATTATTGGACTCACGGTGATTATTGGAGCGCTAAAGTACGGGGAAACCGGAGACCAAAGAGGGCTCACCGGTGAGCGCTCCCCTGAACCATTAGCGGCTTGAGAGATTCGGGACCCATTGAGGGAGATCATGGTTTGACGGTGTGCTTGAAGGAGGGGCTCGCTTGTTTGACATTCCTCGCTCCTCATTGTAGGGAGAGTTTCGCTCATCGTTTGCGTGGAAGATGTGCGAAGAACCTTGAATGGTGAAACGACTTCGAAATCTTCCAGCATCCGATGAGCTAGCCTGGCTCTACACGAAGGACACATTTTCATCGCAGGTTGAAACTCCTTCTCCAAGCACACCACGCAAGTTTCTTCTTCTGCATAAATTTCTTCGGCGAAGAGTCTTCTAACTTCAAGCTTCCTCTTCCTCGATGACGATGCCAATCGGGTTGTTTGTTCTAAAGGAATATCCGAAAGGCTAATAAGCGACTGGCTAGGGTTGGTGAATGACTGAATGACTTACGATTAGACGCAAATTAAAGTAAAGATTAGGGGAAATTTCCTTACCACTTTCGTTATCTGTTTCGCTGTCGATTCTTATCCTCACAGGAGGATGAGTTGCAACCTCTGCAGCCTCTCTATTTGCTCTAGCGAGTTCAATAGCTCGCAGTCTTCTTCTGTTTTGCTGGAAGAATCTCCTCAGCATTGCGTCTGGGGATGGGTTACCGTTGCTTCGGTTTCCAACCATGTTGAATATAGCGTGCGGGTCTTAGAGTAACGTGATGACATGTGCGATTGAGCGATTTTGGCCGTGCGGAGGTTTATATACCTACCATCGAACTTTCGAGTTCGACGTTCGAAACCAATCAGAGGACTTAATTTTTTACATTACGCTGCTATGACGATGTGTAAATTAACCAATCGGGTGAGCTTATTGAGGATGGGCTAATTCCTTGGGCGAGTTTCGAGATGGAATCCTTTCGAACGACGTGATTGGCTAATTTAATGTTGTCATGGTAAGGGTAATTGATTAATCAAATAGCGCAGCGCAGCGGTTATTATGGGGATGGGGTGAATTCGAACGTCACATTCGAGGGTTTGATTAACAATGAAGGAGGGGGTTCGCGACATTTTTTGACATGCCCCAGGGGCTTCCCCACCTGGGGAGTACGAATCCGAGGGTCATTTTAAAATTTGGATTTGTCGTACTTATTACATTTGACCTAAATGCAAAGGTTGTATTACGGCTTAGGGATGAGCTACAGCGATGGGGTTTTGAGTGTATTAGGGGTTATGGACCATGGAGAATACGTTCGAACCATCGATTGTCACGTTCGAACAATCGAACGTTCGATTTTTTATTTAAAGAGTCGACGATGGGTTTTGTTGATTTTTGAGATGATGAAGCGAAGTGTTGGAGGTGAAAGGTTCAGGTTCAGGTTCATATATTTTAAATTCCACACAACATACATTTCATAACTAAAATACAACAAAAATTTAAATAACAAATAATTTTACAAGTCAAATAGAAAAGTTAAAAATTTGCAGGAGACAAAAAATATCAGTTTGATATGTATGGAGGGAAATCATTTAAAGGAGGAACTCCCTCAATAGCAAGGCTAATCGAGGAGGGAGACCCCCCTGCTCGCAGAAAGATTTTCACAGAGATCAAACTAGATTACTTGAATGGGAATCTCCAATTTGGTTATTTAGGGATATGAAAAGAGTGTGGAAAATTTCAAGGGTTAGTTGTCAATGCTTTTTGCAAGTAGATATGACTTTAGTTTATAGCGAAAGCAAACCAAGGATACAGATTCTTTAATAGTTGTAGGAATGCTATTCCAGGATTCAGCACCAGTGAAACGAACAGATCTTATGCCATATTGAAGATTGTTTTTCCGAGTCAAGAAAATGTCATTTTTAGAAGCCTTTCGAGTATCATGTTGATGAATGGATTTGATTGATTCAAAGAAATTGTAAAAACAGACAGGAGAAATCTTATTGATACATTCATAAACAAAGGAAAGAAATTTTAGGTGAAACAAATCCTGCAATTTCAGGATCTTTAGATCAGAGAAGATAGGAGAGGAAGGTGAGGAAAAACTTTGAAAGGCAATAGCTCTGATTATTCTCTTTTGCAATAAGAAAATTGGTTGAATGTGAGCATCATATGCAAAACCCCAAACCACAATTCCATACTGAAGAAAAGAAGCAAACAACGAATTGTAAAGACATATCAACACATCAACAGGAAGAAAGTGTCTTATCTTGAAAAACATGCCACAAGTTCTTGCTAATTTTTTGGCAAGTTCACTCAAATGGTATTTCCAGCCGAGATTTTCATCAAGTAGAATACCTAGGAATTTAACATATTGAGATCGTTTTACATTTTGTTTACCAATTTTTATGTTAATATTATCTGTTAGGGGGTGGTTTCTTTGTGACCTGAAAATTATAAAGTTAGTTTTCTCAATGTTTAAAGACAATCTGTTAGCGTCAAGCCACTGTTTAACATTACCTAATTCTTTATTGACAACTTTTTCAAGTTCACTAATTTTATCAGCTTCAAAATATATGTTAGTGTCATCAGCAAAAAGATAAAAACAAAACTTAGGAGATGAGTTAGGTAAGTCATTTATGAAAATAAGGAAAAGCAGAGGACCAAGGAAAGAGCCCTGGGGTACCCCACATGTAACACTAAGTAGGTTGGAATTAAACCCATTAACAGAAAAATCTTGTTTTCTATCTGAGAGGTAGGATCTAAACCAGTTTAAAGCTGGTCCACGCATTCCATAGTGTTCAAGTTTGTTCAAACGAATTTCGTGGTTTACAGTATCAAATGCTTTTTGCAAATCAAGGAAACTTCCACAACCAAATCTTCTGTTGTCTAAGCCTTCCTTTATCTTCTCTGTCATACTAATCAGTGCATGATTTATAGAATGGCTGGCACGAAAACCGAATTGCATAGAATATAAAACATTGTGTAGCTCTAAGAAGTTATACAGACGTTTGTACATTACTTTTTCTGTAATTTTGCTGAAAACTGACAAAAGGGATATGGGTCTATAATTAGATGTTGTAACAACACAACCTTTTTTGAACAAGGGAATGACCTTTGCAAGTTTCATTTTATCAGGAAAAATGCCACATTGAAATGAGTCATTTATGAGTTGAGACAATGGAGAGGATATCACTGGACATAAAATTTTTAAAATTTTAATTGGGATACTGTTTGGGCCTATAGATTTGCCCACTTTCAGCAGATTAATTATGTCAGATATTTCAAAAGCAACAGATGGAGAAATGAACAATGAGTCATTGACTCTCTTACCCATGAGGCACATGGGTGACTTTTTAGATCTTGGTATGGATTTAGTAACATTATGAGAGACATTAACAAAAAACTTATTGAGGGATCATTGTCACATTACGGGGAAGTATAGGGGAGCGGCATGCAATAGGTGTAATAAAGATTATCTCAACATCATTGCCAATTCTCATCCAATACCAATCGTCTTTCACAATCTAACAGGTTACGACATGCATCACGTGATGAGATCATTGGAAGGAAGGGGTGTGCAGATAATGGCAACGACGTCTGAACGAATAATAACGGCAAACATCACGTCTGAAGAATCAACGCATGGTATCAAATACATAGATTCGTTGAATTTCATGTCGGCTAGTTTGGCGGAACTCGCAGACAACCTCCCAGTTGATCAGCTAACGTTCGTAAGAAAATTCATAAGGGAGGAATATCCTCAGTTGGATCCAAATGAGGCCTTTAATTTGCTAAGGAGGAAAGGAGTCTACCCATACGATTGGATGGATGATCTTTCGAAGATGAACCAAACGAGCATACCCAACAAGGAAGCATTCTACAACGAGCTTAACGATGTGCACGCGGACGATGAGGATTACGATCATGCAAAGAAGGTCTGGAATTTTTTTGGTTGCGAGCAGTTTAGGGATTATCACGAGCTGTAATTGCAAACTGACGTGCTGCTGTTGGCTGATGTGTTTGAATCTTTTCGACGAACTTCGCTCGAGTATTATGGTTTGGATCCTGCTTGGTACATATCGTTCCCCGCAATGGCTTGGGATGCAATGCTCAAGAAGACGAATGTTGTTTTGGAATTATTGACTGAGGATGAAAAAGACATATACCTCATGGTGGAAGAAGGAATTAGAGGTGGCATAACGATGTGCACAAGACGATTAGCTGAATCGGGAGACGAGTCTTCGTTGATTTACTTGGATGCGAATAATTTATATGGTTGGGCTATGTCGCAACCACTTCCCCATGGTAACTTCAGTATTGAATATTATGGAGAAGAAGATGACGCAGGTCAAATCATTGAAAGGGCGTTGTGCAATGACGATGAGGTGGTTGGGCACATATTCAAGGTCGATTTAGATTACCCTGTAGGATTACACGATGATCATTCCGACCTACCACTAGCTGCTGAGCGAATGGCTGTTCAAGCTGAGTGGTTGTCTGATAAGCAAAGGGAGATTTACAATAAGGTTTACGGTAAGAGAAGTTTTAGCTCTACGCAAAAATTGATTCCAAATTTATTCAAGAAGGTTGGATACGTACTTCACGAAAGAAACCTGATGCAATGTTTGGAGATGGGCTTGATCGTGAGCAGGGTGCATGCAGTTGTTACCTTCAACCAATCTCCTTGGCTGCGTGAGTACATCGATTTCAACACTGAAAAGCGAGCACATGCAAGGAATGACTTTGAAAAGAATTTCTTCAAGCTGATGAATAATGCAGTGTTTGGGAAAACCATGGAGATGTTAGAGGACATAAGAAGTACGATGTATGCACTGACGGCAAGAGGTTGCGTAGGTGGGTTCGAATGCCGCAGTTTTATGGGGTAATCGAAATTAACAAAGACACCCTAATAGTGGAAAGGAAATTGAGGACGGTGTTGTTGAAGAAGCCGATATACGTTGGATTCAGCATATTGGAAATAAGCAAGGCATTGATGTACGACTTTCATTATAACTACATAAAGAAGCAGCATGAGTTCAAAGCAGACTTGTGCTATATGGACACGGACAGCTTTATATACGCGATTGATAAACCTTTGTCTACGGTACATCGAATCATGAAGCGAAGCGAGCAGTTGTTTGATTTTAGCAACTATCCCAAAGATCATCCAAACCACTCAACGTTGAACAAGAAGGTGATCGGAAAGATGAAGGATGAAATGGAAGGGAAGGAGATGGAAGAGTTTGTTGGTTTAAGGGCTAAAGTATACAGCTGCAAGCTGAGGGATGGTTGTGAAGTCAAAAAGGCGAAAGGTGTTAAGAGAGGTGTTGTAAAGAATGAAATAAACCATAGTGATTACAAGGAATGTTTGTTGGAGGGAAGGAGTTGCGTGCACATGCAGCGCAGCATCGTTTCGCAGAAGCAAGTTGTTTATTCCATCCGACAAACAAAGCTATCCTTAGCACCATTCGATGATAAGCGGTATTTGTTGGATGATGGTATAACGACCTTACCATATGGACACCACCTTGCAGTTACGACGTAGGGAAAGAAGCAGATTAACAATTGAACTTAGCATGAACATAACTTAGTACATAATTATCATTTTGTAACCTATTGTCAACGTTAAAGTCTAACGAAATTTGCTTCATTGTATAACCTTGTGAACGCTTTGATATGAAGTATATGCAATATTGTCCGCAGACGTCAGTGTCTTCTCTTTGAAACTGCTTTTTATTCATGGTGAGGGAGGTTGCATTCCTTGCGATGAACATGCTTATGTCTTTTAGAGGCTTGTCTCCATATGAATCAAAGTAGTCGCAATGGCCTGATTCGTTGAAATACATGCATACCCAATGCGTGCCTGTTCTTCCAGAATTTGATTCATTAACTATGATGCTAAAAGGAAGGTTTGCTTTGAGATTTACTAGTTGATCCTTAGCGAAGACACCTTTAAACGTGTTTTTGGTTGGAGCATAATTGGTTAATATATTGTTCAATTTTACGTCGTTCATCTTCTCTACCAACTCTTTTAACGTTTCCCATGGAATCGATTTCACTAACTGAATCAAATAGTCCATACAAGATGATGGTATAGGGACCACCAGCCACTGTCGTGCGAAAGTCGAGCTCAACCCTCAGGTTGCCTGTCTTTGCAGGATAGTATTCCGTCAGAGCGTGCGTTCCTTTTGGTGTCAGATCGAATACCCAAATGTTCTTCACATCGCATGTGTGTGAGTTTAATAGGCAACTTTTATCATTTGTAGCCTTCAAGATTTGAACAAAGGCCTCATTCCAATCTTTTTTGGCAAAATGCGTCTTCACTTCAGGCACAATCATATCCCCATCGACTTTGATTCTGGTCGATCTTATGTCTAAGTCTCGATAATAAAAGGGGTTGGCAGCCATGCCTCCATTGAATGCAGCATTCGTAACGATTCCATACATTAGAAGCTTTGGCACTTTCCCTCCGAAGATGTTGTCCCACTCCCAGTTATTCACACCATTTGGAATCAATTGAGTGGTCATGGTTGGGAATGGGGTTGGGTAGATTGCAGGACTCCTTTGCAAGTTCATGTTGATTCGCTGCATGAGCTGAGGATCTAACTTCACTCTTCTAACTCGAGCCTTGATGCTTCTAATGTAAACGCCATAAATCTTGGTGGTAGCATCTGCTCCTTGGGTTAAAAGAAATGCGTCGGAATTGGGGATTAGTTTGAGGATGACCCTTGTTTCCGGTGGTAGATATCTTCTTTGCATGAATGGACCTAAATGAAGCTTTGTGATTACCTTTACAACAGCACCTGAATCAAACATTGACGATCGGACCACCAATCCTGAATTAGCGATGTCTGCATCACTGGCAGGTTCAAACAGTTCAGTCATCGCACCTGCACTTGCAGTGTCGGGGATGTAGCCTTCCAACCTCGGTCTTCCCTCCAGATCCCTTTCGTCGTACGTTAAACAGTTTTCAAAATCGCATTGATATGGGTACGTTCCTGTGGAGGGATTCATGTCGATATCTCCCTCTTGCAATGTTACTTGCTTGAAGATAGCTTGACCGAATCCATTGCAGATCCCATAATTGGCTGCTTTCATTGTGACAGCGAGTGCATTGCCATTAGCCTTGTTGCGAATCTGTAGTCCTGCGTGAATTTCTACTTGACTTTGACGTGATTGTGGTACTGAAACAATTCGATACAGAGGGCAGCGTATTTGGCACTATCTTCCACAGGAAATCAAGGATTCAAATTCTGTGCAACAATTTAAGAATAAAATCAAATATTGGACCAATGAAGACTGCGACTGCAGACTTTGCAGGCAGTATATTCCTCGGCTCGGCTTTTTATAGTTTTACACCATTTTTAATATGAACTTTGTACATTGATATGAATTTTTGTAATTTTATTGACTTGTTTTCCTTGTATATATTTATGTAACATTGTATTTAATTTGTTGGCTTGAATTAGCTTTTTAATTTCACATAGCTATGTAAGTTGCCAACTTGAAATAAATTGATAATAATAATAATAATAATAATAATTACATCTCTCAAATCCACTGAGGATTTGTTGACGATTTGAATGTAGATTGTTTCCTTGCTGTTGTCAGGAACAGCATCAGATGGATAATAGTCCGTATCATGCCTGCTCTGAATGGATATATCCACTAGCGGAGCTTGGAAGAGGTTTAACCCTTCTGCGTTGATAATCTTTAGAAATTTGCTCCTGAATAGATTAACCGTTCAGCTTTTCGTACCAGTTCGTTATGTGTAGGAGCTTCACCCCTCCTTGCAGCTCCTTTTATAGGAATGGCAGCCTTGCAGTCAGAGACCTCGAAATCAGCAACATCTGATTTTTCTGTGTCACATCTGATTTTCCAATGACAGCTTTTTCTTGCTTCTGTTGTGAGCCATGAGATCTTAAAATTCGAGAAAGAGACTCAATCGCTCGTTTTAGAACAGGTCTTAGAGATTATCTTTTGAACCTTTCACAGGACCCAAACACGACCCCTTGGTAGAGCAGCAATATTCCAATTTTTTCTTTTTTCTTTTCTCATATTATTTTATAGAAATATTGTTAGTAGGATATTAGTTTGCTGAAAGGATCTCGTGTGTTTTAAACAATGATAAAATGAAATGAAAATGAAAAAAGCCCTTTTAACCGCTTGCTTTACTTTGGTATCAACCTTCTTCGCCACAGCCCTACTCGATAGAGCCTTGTTTGCTAGGGATGTAGCTCTACCTACAACCTTCTTTTGCAAAGCAGGTGTGTTACACAGCGGCGGTAGTTCGTGGCCGAAGCCTTGCTAGGAACACAATTAAGAAACTTTCAGTCAAGTTTCCAGTTTGATCTCAATCAACTTTCTTTACACGCAGTGGAATAATAAACTTATCCTAGGCCGAAATCAAAAACAAGATTCTCACATAAGCAAGCACGCGGCCTCGTGCGGCAGTCTAGGGATCTGGGGCGAATGTCTCGTTTTCATATTTAGCCTCGAATTGCTTCGAGTTAAGCCCGGGAAACTTCGAAACTATTAAAATAAATTTAAAGCGCTATTTCTTTAAAGTCTTAATCGTATCATCACATCTTCCCCTCGTTTTTGAATAGTTTCGTGGTTTCATAAATGAGCAGTCTTACGAACGTTTGCGTCTTCTCTTCGATTGTTCTTCAAAGTAACAACTTGGTGGATCCGGTCCAAGTGTTCTTTTCTTGAATCACAATCCGAAGGTCTCTACTACTGAATCTTATGACAGTACTTTGTCATCTGTATAACGATTGTTCCGATAGTCAGCGTCACGTTTCTTTGGTATCATGAATAACATGTATCAGCTGTAATACGAGATTACATTGTTTTGGTATACCGTAGTAACGACGGTTCTAAACGAGAGTTTCGACTCTGCACGAAGGTTTGCGATATTACGACGTTCTGGATCTTGCAAAATAGGAGTCACTTTCTCAACGATAACGTAGACGCTAATTGCAATAATAATGAGTCACTGTCTCGACGATAATATCTGCGAAAATTCCGGGTAGATAACTATGTACATAAACTAATAAAGTAAATCGGCGTGAAGACGACGATTTGGGTCCGTTAGCTACTTGCTAGATTTCCTTACGTCACCATTTCATAACACAGTAGGTTGCGGCCAAAAATAATAAGCGCTTGGCGGAAATGGCATCCAACGAGGTTGTATTATATTGCAAAGCGGGAAGGACTGCGGCTGTCATAAATGTGCATATTGCAATACTTCCGGTGGACGTCTGATCCGTTGTGGTCGAGATAGTAATGTTCTATCAGGGGACTGAAAAGGTGAATCAACAGTATT
This sequence comes from Aurelia sp. 4 Dawson et al 2005, assembly GCA_964019985.1. Lineage (NCBI taxonomy): Eukaryota > Metazoa > Cnidaria > Scyphozoa > Semaeostomeae > Ulmaridae > Aurelia > Aurelia sp. 4 Dawson et al 2005. The sequence continues at coordinate 11,958,781 of OZ026503.1, forward strand.
CTCTCCTGATGTCGGTGGAACCGTTTCTTCTTCCGATCCTTGTGATGAATGCTCCGTTGAGTTTCGATCATCATCCCTCTGGGCGACTTCATTATCTCCTTGAAAGTGGTGACTTTCTTCTGATGGTGCGGTTGGGTGTTGAATTGGTTGATCGAAAGACAAGATAATATCATCATCATCATCATCTTGGTCAGACTGATGTTGATTTGTATCTTGGTTAGTTGCCGATGGTCTTGCATCTCGTCGGGCTCGTACGGATCTCTTCTTCTTAGGCGCGACAGGAGCCTCAATTGGAAGGTCATCACATGGAAGCAGTAAATTCCGATGTAGGGTACGTGGAGCTGTATCCTTTGTTCCCTCAGGCAGTACTTGGTATACTGGACTGTCATCGCTCAACCTTTTCACGACATAATGAATCTTATTCTCCCAGTGTGATCTCAGTTTTCCAGGGCCACCTCTCTCTCGCAGATTGCGCACAAGCACTCTGTCTCCTGGCTCTAATACAGTGTGATGAATTCCTTGATCGTATCTCATTTTACTCTTGCTTTGCGATTCTGCAGCACGTTTTGAAGCAATGTGGTATGCTTCACGCATGACTCGTTTCCATGTTTTTACATAGTCAGGATATTTCGTTTGGTCTTTCTGGTAAGCTGCTTGTTTCGTTTTAAACATAACATCAACTGGTAGACGTGGTGATCTACCAAAGAGTAGAAAAAATGGCGAATGACCAGTGGATGCATGTCTCGTACAATTATACGCATGAATCATCTTATTCAGGTGGTCTTTCCAATGAGACTTTGTACTTTCAGGCAGTGTTTTGAGCATAGCGATTAGTGTCTTATTAAACCGTTCAACTTGTCCATTTCCCTGTGGATGGTAGGGAGTGGTCCTTGAGTGGCGAATACCACATAGTTGTTCTAAACTGTCAGCAAGGTTGTTTTCAAACTCGCAACCCTGGTCATGGTGTATGCGGGCTGGAAAGCCGAATCTTAAGATGAAGTCATCATACAGCCGTTTTGCAACCGTGGATGCCGATTTGTCTTTTGTGGCATATCCCTGCGCAAACCGTGTGAAGTGGTCCATGATGATTAGCACGTACTCATACCCTCCCGAACTCTTTTCAAGATGTAAAAAGTCTATTGCAACTAATTCAAATGGCTGGGATGTAGTAATGCTTTGCATCGGAGCATGAGTGGTAATAGCAGGACGTTTTTGTTTAAGACATCTGCAGACTTTCGTTGTATAATACTCAATGTCCGCTCTCATGCGAGGCCAAAAGAATCTCTGAGTTGCTAGTTGGAAAACCCGCTCACTGCCCAAGTGTCCCATTTCATCATGTAATTCTCTGTAAATCATAGAATGGAATTTCTTTGGCAACACAATCTGGTTTGTTTCATTTGTTCTACGACACAAGATGCTGTCAGGATCAACAAATAACTTGTCCCATTCTCGAAGAAGGCCTTTTGCAAGTGGAACTAGTTGTTGCCTCTCAACCGTTGAAGGTTTCTTACCACCTAGCTTGAATTTCCTGATCGACAAAATCACACTATCCTCCTCCTGGGCTTGAACAATATCGCTTACATCGAACAGTTGTCTACTCTTTGGGTCTAATAGTTCTTGGTCTTGCAGATCAAAGTTATTTGGCTTGGCAGACAGGGCTGAAACCCATGCAACTTCACTTTTACGTTGTCCGCAACATGCCGAAACTGTCGCTTGCAATACGTCTGTAGCTAGTTCTTCCGTGCATTGAGGTATATATTCATCAATATTCAAAGGCATTCGTGACAAAAAATCGGCGTCTATGTTTGACTTTCCTGGGCGATACTTAATATTAAAGTTAAATTCTGCTAACTCTGAAACCCACCTTTGCGTTGTGGCATTTAACTTTGCTGATGTAAGAATGTAAGTCAACGGATTGTTGTCTGTGTAGACTGTAAAAAACTTTGCGTGGTACAATATGTCCCTGAACTGTTCGCAAACTGCCCACTTTAGTGCCAAGAACTCAAGTTTCCCAGCATGCAAGTTATAGTTTCGCTCTGTTGATGTTAGGGTCCTAGATGCATATGCAATTACTCTCATTTTGCTGTCTTGTCGCTGGTAGAGACAAGCACCTAATCCAGCATTGCTGGCATCTGTGTGTAATGTGAAAGGCAAATCATAATCAGGATAAGCCAAAATTGGTGGCTTAGCAAGGCAGTCAAGTAAGTGGAGTAGTGTTTCTTTATGGTGAACTTCCCATTTCACTGGCTGCCTTGAGGACACTTGGTGTTGTTTTGCTTGCTGGCCTTTCTGTTTTCTTCCATCCTGTAAATCCTGAAAGACGTCCTCCTTTGCCTTTTGAGTTAGTTCAAACAGTGGCTTAGCAATTTGCGCAAAATTCTTTATATATTTTCGGTAGTAGTTCAATAACCCTAGAACACGTCTGACATCGCCTACTGTTTTTGGTACAAACTCTTTCAGTGCATTGATTACTTTTATGTTCGAATCATCTGTCCTATACCCTTCTTCTGATACAACATGACCCAGATAATTTACCTCATTCTTAAACATGTCACACTTTTTGGGTTTCAACTTGATGCCGTGATTACGCAATCTTTCAAAAACTTGCCGAAGATGATTCAAATGTGAGTTGAAATCAGGGCTAAACACTATAAGGTCATCAAGATACGGTACACATATAGTGTCACGGAGTCCCTCAACACACCGTTCCATGTATCGTTGAAAGCATCCTGGTGAATTGGTCAAGCCGAAGGGAATACGGACCCACTCATAGAGCCCCCAGGGAGTAATAAAAGCTGTAAAGCGTCTACTCTCCTCTTTCACAAAGCCCTGATGGTAGGCCTTTCCTTGGTCTAATACGGAAAACCACTTATTACCCCCCAGGTTTTCCAGGGTGTCCTTGACCCTTGGCAATGGGTGTCGGTCTTGGATAGTCCGATGATTTAACTGACGGTAGTCCACGCAGAGGCGTAGAGTGCCATCTTTTTTCCGAACACACACCACGGGGCTTGAGTAGTTGGAATTGGAACGTGTTATGAAACCTTTGTTAAGGAGGTCTTCGATGTGTTGTTTTACTTCAGGATATAGAGGCTTGGGTATAGATGCATATGTCTTTTGAACAAGGGTGGGATCACTAAGATTAATTGTCATTTGCAACTCTTTTGCACAGCCTACATCATCACCTTTTTTTTGAAGAAAATGTATCTTGCTCCGGAATTAGAAGGTTTTCAGCATTTTTTCTTTGGTCTACAGTAAGGTTACTTAGGTCAAATTGATTCAAAAATGAAGACTAATCTGCTGAGTTGGCATCAATAGCACTTGTTTTGACACTTTGGCTCTGCTTCTGAAGCTCTGGACAAACATTGTTGGTATTTCCAGTGTCACTTTTCAATTTTACTGCAAAGGGTGTTATGGAGGTGGTTAACTCTAAACGTCCTAAGAGGGTTCTTCCTTGAAGAGAAATAGCATGATCTGTTGTGTTTTCTATTTCCAATTTGATTCTATTTGATGCACCCCTGGAGATTTGTAACAACATTTGTGACAGTTCTAAGCCTGGGGGCAAAGTATCACTCTCTTCTGGTTCAAAAAGGACAGGTGTTTTTGCCTCCACGGTATACGAATTAGTGCGACAATTAATCACAGATTTTTGTTTAGCTGGTATTGTCACTGTTCTTTTGGGTGACTTCACTGTACTAAGAAATTCATCTTGAATAGTCAAACACTCAATCAAGTTTTCAATATCTTCATGCTTATTGTCAGGAAAAATTGAAGACATTACCTCCAAAAAATTACTTGAAATCAGATCATTGTCTACTGTTTTGTTTTGCTTGACAAAATCAATCTTAGACTCTCTCCTCACAATTTCCTCAATCACATTGTACCCCAAAATTGGTCTGGTAAGCATGGATTTTGTCACTAGAAATGGTACCAAAAGTCCTGGACTCTTTTTGTTGCACACTTTAAACTCAATTTCAACATATCCAGAGTAGGGAATTGAGGAGTTATTAGCTGCACGCAAGTCAAGTTCCATTTCTTCACCCAGAAGTTCTTTCAGATTTTTTACTTCTAGTTGTGGAAAATTATCTGTGAGATACTGTTGAGACAAGATTGAAATTTGTGAGCCACTGTCCCATCACACATGTTCTTTATTTTCATTCAGCAAACATTCAACCAAACATTTTTCACCAACAAGTTTGATAATTTTAGAATGTTTTTGTGAAGTAATGTGGCTAACAAAAGCAGTTTTGACTGTTTTTGTATCTTCAACAATCACAGCAAGAGATTTGATGGCTCCACATAAAACTTTATGATCTTTCCAGTGTCTTATTTGACATGTCTTACCACAGTAATAGACTGTTTGACAACTGCTACATTTAAAAGAAAATTCTGGCTCCAAAACTTTAGCGCAAGAGTTACAATGTTGTTTTGGGGATTGATTTTCAGCTAAGCTGCTCCCCCCTGGCCTAGCTGTTGGTGGTTTCCCGGGTGCTTTGCTTTCTTACAGCCTCTGGCAAAATGCTCTTCTGAACCACAAATAAAGCAATGCTGGCATTGTTTTTCTTTGCCCTCAGAAATACAGGTTTGGTTGGCTGATTTTCTTCCATAAGTTGGTTGGTTTGATGGCTGGTTGGTCTGAGGTTTTGATTTCTTTTGACTTTCTTTCAAAAAATTTACATCAGCCTGGAGTGCTTCAATAGCTGCCAAAATTTTATCATTTTTTCCTTTTGGTTCTACACATGGCTGTTTTGCAGAATTTTCTACACCAAGGTTGACATTAATTGGTTTAGAAATTTTCTTTTTGGCTCCCAATTTTGACATTCTCTCATTTTCAGAAGACATGGCCAAATTTACTTCTCGAATCAGTTGCTCATCAGGCAAATTTTGTTGCTGTAAAATGGGTCTTAATCTTGTTCTAATTGGTTCATCAATTAGTCCAGTTTCAATTGTATTAATAAATACACTTTGAACCAAATTTTGATCATACTGTATGGTAGAACCTGGTTCTTGACTGGAAGACAAAACTTGTTGCCTTAATTTCAGGGCTCTCATCACAAAATTGAGGGGGGTCTCATTGCTTTCTTGGGCACAGTTTGCTAGCTCTTTGTATGCTTCACTAGCAGATTTCTCACAGTAATGGCTCCTCAAAATAATTCTCAGCTGTGACAAAGACAGAGACTGAATGCTCTCCAAATAAGATCTTAAGTGCAGAGTTGGGGCAACTGAATTGATAACCCCATCAACAATATCTGCTTCAGAATATCCTTTTTGGAGTGCCCTCTCAATCTGCTTATTCAGACTAGAATAAGGTAATCTATTCTTTTCATTTGTAATGGTGCCTGAAATTTTAAAATCTTTAATCCTGATTATGTTTTGAGGACCTACTGTAATTCCAGCCCCTGTTTGTGGTAATGGCTTACCTCCTGAGCTTGATTTACGTAAGCTCAAAAACTTATTTTCAGCTTCTTTCATTTTCTTTTCCTGTAACTCAAGCATCTCTTGAAATGACTTTTGCATGTTTTCAAATTCTTCTTTAGCTGCTCTCAATAAATCTGCATCTTCCTCACTAACTGCCTCATCATCACCTTCCAATAAAGGCATACCTTCCATAATAATCTTTTGTAGACCTAACAATAAGGCTTCACCACCTTCTCCAGCTGCTTGGCTTTCTATCTCTGTCTGTATTCTTTGGATGATCTTTCTCTTTGCTTCACCCAACACTACTGCATTCTCCATTTTCAAATACTTCATTACTGTAACAAGCTTTTCTTGAGACAACCCATACAGTTTTCCCTCCAGCAACAACTGCAATTCCTCCATTGTTGCTACTGCCTGTAAAATTGTACTCTCCTCGGCTTTTACGTAACTCGTCTTGAATGCACGAAGGGCCTTAAGTCTGTCGAAACTGCATCACAAAGCTCACAAAGCAAACATCACTTCACCTGCCAGCAACAGAGGAACTACCCTCTGCTACCAAAATGTTACACAGCGGCGGTAGTTCGTGGCCGAAGCCTTGCTAGGAACACAATTAAGAAACTTTCAGTCAAGTTTCCAGTTTGATCTCAATCAACTTTCTTTACACGCAGTGGAATAATAAACTTATCCTAGGCCGAAATCAAAAACAAGATTCTCACATAAGCAAGCACGCGGCCTCGTGCGGCAGTCTAGGGATCTGGGGCGAATGTCTCGTTTTCATATTTAGCCTCGAATTGCTTCGAGTTAAGCCCGGGAAACTTCGAAACTATTAAAATAAATTTAAAGCGCTATTTCTTTAAAGTCTTAATGGTATCATCACAGGTGCGACTTTACCTTTTAGAGCGGCGCCTACCCTCTGTTTTATAGCTGCACCCATCCGTTTCTTTAGCTTTGCACCTACTTTCTTCTTCAGAGCTGCACCTACCTTTTTCTTTAGAGCAGCTCCAACCTTCTTGCCGACCCCAGACTTCAACCTTCTACCGATGGAAGACCCTGCCCTCTTAGCAAGACCTTTGAATAGCCCTCCAATGCCACCGCCGCGCATGCTTCTCCGTGCTCGACGAGGAGACCCTGGTTTGTTGATGATGCCTATTGATTTGCCATCATCCCATCCTCCTATGAAGGGTTCTGATCGACTCCCTCCTTTCATGGTTTTAACTAGACCTGTTGCAGGCATTCCATCGTACGTAACCCCTAAGCTATTCATCGCTTGGTTTGAAATGTAGCGTTATGTATACTTTTCCCTTGAAATTTACAGGCTCCGAATGCTCGTTTTGCAACGTGATGTTAAAACCTGCTATCTGCTGGTATTTTACATCAAAGTAGTGAAGATTCGTAAACTGCATCCAATTTATACCTAGTTTATTCTTTAATGGGAACATTCGTAGTAGGGGTATCGTTCTCTCTCCAACAGGATGAGGTGCAATCAAGTCTGAGAAGATGAATGCATTCACCTCTTCCCATTCATATTCGTCTGCCTTAATCCTTCCTCGCATGGTTGCGCATGGATCTAACACTTGAAATATTCCTCTTGGCGTTATCCCCTTGATTCCATTGATGGGATTGGGAATTCCCACCATCTGCCTCACCTAATATTTCCACGGTCCGCTTTTCATCCTTTCATCCAAGATATCTCCTAAGATAGCATTCAACCAATTGGTAAATGCAATTGATGAAACATAGTATGGGAGGTGTAGGTATGTCGTCCCCTCATTCTCGTTTAGGACTAGCTTGGCAGTTGGAAGTACTCGTCGCTGATTATCAGTTGATCCCCACTGGTTCCCTCGTAGGTTTTCCACAGGTGTTCCTTTATCGCATCCATCAAACCTTCAAAGGATGAATTTATCAGGTCGATAATCCCCTTCAGGGTAAGCGTTTTTACCTTCTCAAAACCCTCCTTAATAGGATTCAGCGCGAATTCTTTCCTTTCCCTAACTTCATCGTTTATCTGGTAATTCCAAATGTCAAATTCTCGAACGTATGTTTTCTTCGTAGGGTCATATGTGTAGTTACTACGCTTGAATGCTTGCCTGTTGGAGTTGGATTTCAACCCTTCCTTTTGAATCTGAATGCAGAGGATTATTTCAGTCGATTCATTGCGAATGATGGAAGAGTCATGTTCACCCAACCGCCTCTCTCCTTCGTGGACATATGCGACATCAACGATGGCTACTTGATGCCTACCGGTAAGTTGTTTTGTTGGTTTCACGTTGAAGTATTTATCAGAGCCATCTAGCTCTAAATGAACATAATCCTTAAGTCGCATCCTTCTTGAATGTAAGGGTTACGAATGAATCGTTGTTGAGTTTCACGATTCTAGTTTTACCACTGGAGCTTTCTAAGACTCTTACGATGAAGTTGCTCATATTTGTAACCGTTAATTCCTTCCACCTCAGGGTATCAACTGATTGAATTTCTTCTTTATCTGTTATTGCTGGAATTAGTAGGGGAAGCTTTCGCACAACCTCAAGGTCGACTTGATCGCAGCACAGGTCTACAACCCGCTGCCTTGTAGACACACTTGACAGTCTATAGCTCCTAACCCAACACAGCCATTTGCCTTTCAATTCACCTTTGAAGGACTTTCTAATATCAGTGTGTATGTTGAGTCTCTTCAGGGTTATACGTTGATAACATTACGTTCTTCCATGATGACTAAGCATGAGTTTAGCGTTGCACTTATATGATGTTTTTGCGCGTGGCGTTATGGCGGTGTGAAAGGAGCATACGATTGAGTAGGACAGGGATGATAGCAATCGAGGTGAAGAGCTATGATTCATCCCGGCTCCCGTTATCTCCATCGTTCGGGGCTCACTAAGCTTGATCTTTGCTAAGTTGAGGCTCATTGCAGTTAGAGCATGCATTCGTTCGAAAGAACGTTTGTTATTCCCTTCACCTCACTCCTTCCCACACCAATGCTAACGACAAGCTCATCGCCTCAGGTGGGTTGCAACGCTACACTCATGTAAGGTCTCCCAGTGATCGATGAATAATCATACTTCACAGGTTCTCCTGTTGAGTGATTCAACAAGCGAATTCTTATGGTGTTGAACTCGGTTATAGCCAAAGGCACAGCTGTGGGATGCTTAGACTCTCTGTAGATTTCACTCATATTTTCAGATGTTCCATCGTGCAATGTTTTGAGAATTTTCCCAGGGATGCCACTGATGTAGTTGCTCTCAAGCAAATCACATTCAATATCTATTAACCTGCCGCGACCGACGTTTGTGTGAAAGCTCCCCTTTTCAACCGCAACGAAGGCAGTGCCCTTCTTTAGACCACTAATTGACATGATTCTACCAGTCGTTATGTTGCTACTTCTGCTCCATCGAAAATCACCTTCTCCTAGGAGTTTTGAGTCGTGATATGTCCTAAACCTCAAAGTTTTCCCGAATAGGGAATCATATAAACTCAGTGGTATTTTCAAGAATACGCCGCATTTTGCAGGTAGTTCCTCCTTCAATCGTATGAATGTGTTTCCGTGATAACGCTCTTCCGTCGTGATGCTTGAATCCACAACTCCTACTTCTACGGCGCTCGTAATTCTGGTTAGCGACAGAGGGTTACCAATCTCCAATCCATTCAATGCTCTAGAAAAAGATTCCAAAACTGTTGTACCATCCCTTGAATGGAAGTAATGCTTCTCCTTAAACGTGCGGGTTGATGTATACCCATAGTTATACATGAACCAATGCTCGCGGGAAGTCTGACCATTGCGGAGTAATCGATTATCGAGGGGTAAAACCGCTTCCATCAGAGACATTACCCATTTCTTCCTGGGATCAAGCAGCATCATGGATTTGAGTGTCACCGTAAAGTCGCTCATTAAACCTTCATGATGAGCCTTTTCCTTAGAGGTTTTCGGAATAGCCTTTGAGATGGTAGGCGTTAGTATCAAGTAAAATGCATTGCTTTTAGCGTATGTCGACTCACCACATTCATTCATGTTTGAGTTTTCTCCTAAAGTGAAGTGTTAACCATCCACCCTTCAAGATCTCTCTTGCGTTGGTATCGGAATTCATAAAGCTAAGGCTTATGCGACTCAACCTATTATACTTCAAATCGCAGTAAATGGGATTGGCGTATTGAACGTAGCCTCCTTTCTTTTCTATTATTCTAAGCCACGGCTCTGAACGATTTCCAATTGGCTTCGATTCAACCAACTCAGGTGCCAGGATGTGTAGGGTATTCCGTTCAGCCTCGGCGACTTACCACTCTCCACAACTGAATGAATCATCGTCGCAGGGTCGCGAATTATATACGACTCTCTGTAGAACTGATACAAGACCCCTCCACCATCAAGCACGTAGTTTGATCCTGTTAGTGGTGAATGCACGTGAAACATATTTCTTTTGAATATTGAATCGATGTGTACTTGTGGATAAGACATTACAGCTTCAAAGTTTAATATTCTTCGCAAGTTAGGGCGGAAATACACCTTCCTCACGTAGTACGGCACGTGCATTGTCACCAGACCATTAACGATTTCAATTGAGGGTAATGAAAAATAAGGAGGTCTTACAACGAACTTCTCACCACCAGTCTTAGCGAACACGGCATTTAGGAGTGGTGCTGCATGATCAATAGCTTCCTTTTTCAACTCTTCCTTGAGGATAGTTACTATTTCGTGTATCGCAAGACGCTTATTAGGATTATTATTGAAGTATACATCCTTGAAGTAGTTGCTAATCGTTTGACTGCTAAGCTTTCTCTGTTCTTCGTCAATCTTCATGTTCCATACGTCAAACTGACTGGATTGTGTCTTCTTAGCATTATTTCCGTACTTGTAGTTGATCCATGCCTTCCTTGCGCCCTCATTCACCAATCCATCCTTTCTGACTTCATACCTTATCACAAAGTCCATCGGACCCACACAGAGGAGTTCTTTCCCGTATGTCTTTTCAGCTGTAGCGAGATGACCCTTCTCCTCGGAATCATTGGGTATATCGAGGTAAGTATCTAAGATTCCTACCTCCCATGACCCATCAAGCTCGATGCTTGGTTCAACCCTCAAACGCCTGACGCGCTTACGCGCATGAACCTCTCAGACAACTCTATGATAGAATAGACAGACTTTAAATTGGTCTAAACTTAATTATTATATAAGGTTTTTCAACAAGTTTACTACTGAACGTCATATTCAACTTCGTAACAATATCTAAAATGTCAACCCTTACAGTCTTTAGATTGCTTGATTCCACAGGAACGTATTTGAGCTGCTTTGCTTCGTATCTTCCAGGGGTCACTATGTCTATGGTTGGCATTCCATCGCCTACTCCCGCCAACATATTGTTCCTTAAAAAGTCACAGCAAATGATCACAGGTGTTTTAGGATGATCGTGAGCTTTTCCCTTGCTTAGATTGCCTCCATTCCATTTCGATTCAAAATTTGATGAAACTTCATCAAATGCGGTTAATAGTCTCCTGCAGCCACTGTGTAAGGCCTTAGAAACCTCGTTCCGCACCTTTCGCATTAGAGTGAGTTGGAAACCTAAAAGATCTGAACCTCTTACCCAGACCCTCACTGCGGGGAATTTAACAGAGATCTGCAATCTACAGACCATCTCTTTTCGCCAAATATTATGAATTCCCCGAGGAAAGACTAAGGACACTGAGATCACTCTCAATGGGGATTATAGGACCAAATCAACACACAACCAGCGAATGGCTAACAACCCAAGAGCGGTTTGGTCGGGGCAATTAACGCGGTCTCCTGCGAATAAACGAGGTGCAATTTTGTGTAGCTAGGAGAACAAGGGCATTAGGTAACGGTCTTTCAAAGCGCGGATTACAAACGATACAAGTGACATTAGAAGCGTTAATTTCATATGTTATTTATAACGACAGCTAGGAAAAATGCCGTGGGAAAGTACTGCCAAGAAAGTCAGGTGACCTTACCGCGCCAAAATAGGATGCGAGACAGCCAATGGGATCAATTTTCTTACCAACGTGACTTTAGTCGGCCAATAACACACAAAGTCATTGTATGTCTTCACCCAATCAGGGGAAGCGAGAGTAAGCGATATGATCGCATGAAAACAACCAGGCCCACCCCATTCTCTTACAACGTACACGAAAGCAGTAAGAAATTTTCGAAGTCCCACCCAAACCCTCCCAGAAAGCTTACCAAGTAGAAGTTACCCAAATCCGCCTGAATCGATATATCGGTCACACTCACTCTTCAGGATGCACGATAATTATTGCGTATTGTTAAATAGTCAGGCTTCATCTGCTGACTCAGAAAGAAACCTTTTCATTTAATGGACATTTTGACATTTTAGGTTTCAGTAGCGATGATTTTGTATTAGCGTTTATTATAAATCGTTTCTACATGAATTACATGTAGCGTGAGATGCTTTCATTTTGTGGCGTAAGTGTCCTTCGCAGCACACCTTTCCCATAGACTCTCTAAATGTCACAGTATATTCAATAGACTAAACTCCAGATTTGAAAAATATAGATTCGCAATTTCCCGATACTTACCTAACTCCTGTCTGGGTCGCTTGCCTGGATCGGTAGGAGTTAGGCTTTAAATAGTACAGGCTAGGAAAAATTCACTGTTTCCTTTTTCCAAGTTGCTCAACTTCTGTCTGGGTCGTTTGCCTGGATCGGTGGGAGTTGGGTTTCAAAGCTACAGTCTATGGAAATTTCACTGAGGCCGGGCTCGCTCCTGTCTGCGTCGCTTGCGTGGATCGTTTAGGAGCCTTCGTGTTTCAGTTACGACTCCGACGCGTAGGAGCTCGTTTTCAAAAGCACTTGAGGACATTCCTTACGCCACAAGATACATCTCCATTCCCCATTTATCTTTATGGTTGATAGTAGATGTATGTAACGTCATTTTGTTCGTTCGGGCTTTTGTGTGATAGAAGCTTGATGTCCAGTTTTACGAATGTCTTTCATTGGCCTAAGAATTCTGTCTTTGAAAGACCGAGCAAAATAACAGACTCTCGCATTTTGGGCCTAAACAACCTGAGAGCCCCTGATCATTCTGAGCACATGAATACGAGGGGGTGCTTCACAAAAATAACAAAAACATCAAACAAGAAGAAAAATGTCATGCACCTTTTGCAAAAATCCTTCTATTTTCATGAAAAACCTACCACAATCCGTAAGAATCCTTGTTTGTTCTGAAAATCTCGTAAGGTTTTCGAATTAGTGATATAAAAATATCCCCAAAAGCCAATGTTCGGTATAAAAGCGGAATGGAGAGTATTAATCTGCTTTTAAGAACTAATCCTACGAGTTTATCTTTTGTTACCTCCATCGGAACTTGCTCTCCAGAGTCAGTTTCATATCCAATTTCCACCGTATCGGTGGTGTATGAATAAGAAATCACTCCCTCGTAGCCTGGCTTTGGATGAACTAGTTTACCCTTCCATATTTGTTCCCATCCATTTCCAAAGAGAAGACGAAATTCTGCAGATCGAAAAGCTACTAAATCTTTCACATCAATTGGTCTGGTTATGGTGATAATTGCGTGCCCTTCTTCGCTCATTCCAATCCTTAAATGTCTCTCATACTTGTGATATGTAAAGGGTCCTAGGAATGTATCACTATCTAGGGTTTTATGAAACGCTGCTGCGAACGAGTGAAAGTCTGTTTCACCATCCTTAGGGTTGAAAAAAATGCTTTTCGACAAACGTTTTACTTGTGGGAGTCTTACACCCCTCGCTGTCAGCATCCCCAGTAGTACAAGCCCTGAAAAACCCAAATTGAAAAAATCGTTCTTCGTTAAACAATGGGGGTAAGTGGATTAGTTTTGGCATATGACATTCAACGAGTGCTGCTTCCCATTTCCTATTAGGGTTTAAAACCATACCATTCGCAAACACGTTATAAAATGTACCATTCTTCCAGGAATCGTCGGCAGGTGATAATGCAACGGTGAAAGTTTCATTCATAACTCTACCAAATCCTCCGCTGGAATCCATTGTTGAAACTTTTCAGGATAACCCCTCCAGCTTACTAGAATTTCCCTCCTTCCTCTCCTCCTTCTCCTTTTTTGCACCCTTTCCACCACGTACGTCTCGGGTAATGCCACCTTTTGCAGCTGCTTTTCGTAGATCCTACCCGTAATCTGCTCATCCAACAAATCGCTCACCAAATACGTGCGTGGATTCCTATCTAAAACCTTTTGAACTTTAAATATCTCCTCAGTCCAATTTGGTGCATGCTCTTTTTCAAACATTCGCTTGTTCTTACTTATCCTAACGTAATCGCCAAGCTTAAAGTTTGGCTTGACACGCTTACTTTCCAATTTATCAGGGAAAAGCTTGGCGCCAATCGCAGCTTCATTTTTAGCATCAACTTCGCTCGGTCTGATTCCAATCGATCTATGATGCGTGTTGTTGTATGAGTCGATTAGCTTCTGCAAAATGTCTACGTATCTAAGTTCATTCCTAGAGGTAAAGGCTCTGTACATCTTGTTCTTCAAAGTTCTATTAAATCGCTCAACTATAGCAGCCTTTGTGTCATTTATGGCTTCATATCCATGAATGCTCCTTTCTTGCAATAGTGCTTGAAAGATGCGATTCTTAAACTCGCTTCCTTGATCATAGCGCAGTTTCTTAGGTTTTCGCCTACTCTCATTCATTATGTCCTTGAAGGCTGCAGTAACAACTCTCCCTGATTTATCTTTTAGCACTCTCACCGATGCATATTTGCTAAAGGTGTCGATGCATACGAGTAAGAAGGTCATGCCATCATTGTATTCCTTCAACCTGGACACATCAACCAAATCAACCTCCCAAAGGTAATCGATACCCTGAGTGTAAATCCTTTGCCTCTTAAACCTCTTCCTTGCAGGACGATGCATCGTGTAGGGTGCGACTTTTCTACTCCATTCTAGTAAGTGTTTATACTTTAAACCGGGCATCACGTTTCTTGCTTCAGCGTAAAACTTTTTCAATCCTGAAAATGAAGCGGGAAAGCTGGGATCGTAGTACAACTTTTCAATCTTTTGATCCATACCGACTTAAGATCTTACTCAGACTCTCTTGATCTAAACCCTTCGACAGCTTTCTAACGCTTCTCCTATCACCCTTCTTTAGCTTCCTCACTCTTTCCCTTTGAATCGCTTCACTCCTTGCTTTGGACCTTTTCAAAACATTTAATACCTTTTTAGTACCATTTGGAGGTCTGTGAGCCGCAGGCTTTTTGTCATTCAAATAGTCAATAATCTTCTGGTAGTTCGTATTTGCAATGGATGAGTCGGCCAACTTGAAACGTCCTTTATTGTCGATGCCAATCCTATCCACTTCCTCAACTACTATAGCTTCACTCGTGGGCACATCTACAACCTCTCGTTCCGAATCATCACTGACGTTACTCCTCTTACCTGTAAGCGTTTCATACTTGGCAAGGGGAATCACAACCATCTTTTTATAGTCCATCTTTACTTCTTACACGTGCAAACGATTTCCGCTAATAATTTCAACAGCTTATGGCTTAAAGACACTCCATTCACCTTCCTTCCTCTAACTCCTTTCTTTCTGCCCTTGGTCTTTTTTCCTTTCACCTTTTTCCCTTTCTTTTTTCCTTTCTTCTTCAACCCTGAGGATAGCAAATCGTCCAGCCTCTTCTTGTTCTTCCTCTTGGTTTTGGTTTTTTCTGATTCAAACCCCGAATGTTGGATCCAAAGCGGCTCATCATCATCATCATCATCATCACTCCACTTTGCCATCTTAATGAATTATCGAGCATGCTTAGTAAACTCGCTTATATAGTCTTAAGTAGTCTCCAAACTCTAAGAGTTTCCTCTTCTCGTCTTAGATCTGCGACTTCTAGTCTTAGGTCTAGACCTCCTTATCCCGCGTGCTTCAGGATGTTTTTGAGCCTTTCTCCTCCTTCTCCGCTTACTACGACCTACACCATATTGACCAAATAATGTATCTGGACCTGCGTTGAGAGCTGCCCTTCCTACTTCTCTTGCGGCTCCTTTTGCAAGTGATCTCGTAGCAGCCGCTAAGGCAGCTTTAGTCATTCCCCTCGCCACCGCCTTAGCAGCCATCCTCCCGAAAATTCCTCCTATTACTCCTCCTATTCCTGCCATGGTTCACTTAGCATAATGATTAGTTGTGTAGATACATACTTGCATTTATAACCTACGTTTCCCCCTTCTCCTTCTTCTCTTTCTCTTCCCTCCTTTGCGACCTGATCCTAGTTGGCTAATCGCATACGTTGCACCTACTCCAACCGCAAACTTTGCTGCCTCCTTTGCAGCTCTCTTTGCGACAGCCTTAGCCGCACCTCTTGCAGCCGCTCTTGTAATTCCTCTTGCCGCTGCCTTAGCAGCAATCTTTCCGAGTAATCTACCAAATATACCCATGCTGAATTAGTTAACCATTAGTCTCGTAGTGCTTATATAGCAATCCATGCTCATGCATAAGTTATCATGGGTTGTTCAGCAGGGAAAATGTTCGTTTTGAATCTAAGCTTGTCAGGTGTACCCTGTGTAAAATCACAGTGTAAGTATCCATAGTTTTTGCTCGTTGCATCAGCAAAGATTTCCAAAAATTGTTTAACCTTTCCAGGAGCCACTTGTTGTGCAAAATATCTTATCTGACTTTTATCTGGAGGATTCTTAAACAACACCATGTGGTGAGCGTTTATAGATAAGTTTCTAGCCTCACTGCCACTTGGAAATACATTCTGCCATAAGAGTATAATGTTACAATTCAAGTGCGATCTTCCCTTCGTAAACAGTTTACCCACCCCTGCCATACCCGAACTTTCCTGCATCAAATCG
The DNA here is from genome assembly GCA_964019985.1 of Aurelia sp. 4 Dawson et al 2005. Taxonomy (NCBI): domain Eukaryota; kingdom Metazoa; phylum Cnidaria; class Scyphozoa; order Semaeostomeae; family Ulmaridae; genus Aurelia; species Aurelia sp. 4 Dawson et al 2005. Next base: position 11,975,000 of record OZ026503.1, read on the forward strand.
TCTATTACTATCGTCGAGTTCCTTCCCTGCTTCTCCACTTGCTCATAAACTTCTTTATCAATTGAATCAAAGAATCTAACAGTACCTACAAAACTTGTCCTAACGCGTTGGAACAAAGCCAGTTGCTTCGTCCCACTGAACCACAACAAGGTTTGATATTTCGAGCCTCCATCGGTTACCGTCTTAAATTCCTTCAACAATCTTTCCAACCAAGTAGTCTTTCCGCAACCGCTAGCGCCAGCAAGTATCAGAGTAAAAGGCGTTTTTAATCGTACGTCAAACGTTTCCATATCAATAAACTACAACTACGATGAGCAACTATTTATAACAATCTTCAACTAACAATCTTCAACTAACAGACAAAGAGTTCATACTATGGTTGGGTTTAATTCAGACAACAAGATGATAGTAATGTTAAATAAAAATCCTTCCAACTTTGCTTCCTTCTTACGTCCTATGGCAGCACCTTGGATCAGTTCATACAGCATGGTAATGCTTTCAGCATCCACTTCATCATCCATTTCAAGCATCTTCTTTGAAAACGACTCGCCACTTTCCATATTTCCATAGCTGCTAGAGCCAATACGAAAGCAACATGAAACGTTGCAAATCTAAGAGGGTCTGACACCAAGCAATCAAATCGATGATGTTGTTCGTATTCAACTTCACCGTCTCTAATGACTCCAATTATGTTTTCAATTGGAGTTTCACCTGAAGCATTCTTCATTCGCTGCAAGATGTTGGCATAGTTTATTCCACAGCCATCACACAATTCCCTCGATTTTAGCAGCAAGAGCTTGTGGCATACCTTTATGAATGCTTTTAATGCTTCTTCAGATTCCCAAACTCGCTTGCACTGGACATCCAAGTACTTGCGCTTCATCTGCGACATCGCTAGGTGAAACATTGGGGGCCTTTGAACGATTTCTTCTTCAACCTTTTCTTCAACCTTTTCTTCAACCTTTTCTTCAACTTTTTCTTCAACTTTTTCTTCAATTCGTCTACGCTTCTTTGGAGGGGGATTTTCTCCTTCATCATTCTCCTTCAACTGACCATATCCGACTTCCTTTTCCAACATCGACTTCAAGAGCAGCATTTCAGGAATGCGAATGCCCGACTTCGTTGGCTTGTTGTCCTTCCATTGTCTGATATCGAGATATGCGAAAGCTGGAGCAACTTGGACTATGTTGGAATAAACTGGATCTGTTGCAGTTACTTGCTTTGCACACCTCTTCAGACCTAATTCAAAGATGACAAAGTTTCCACTTGCTTCGTTGATGGTTGATCTCACTGTTTTCAGTGCAAGATACTCTTGCATTCCACCCCTGTACTTCGTCTTTTTCACCATTGAATTCATCCTCTTGAATCTTTCTTTTTTTTCCAAGAAAATACCGTCAGTTTGATCAAATATTGCAACCTTCCTTCCACCTAGACCCATCCTTTCCAACAACCCTCCCTCGTACAATCCTTCTCGCAACACCTTCTTCCACAGCTTCACACGATTCGTAGTCCCTTCATCCTTCTCATCCATTTCCAACTAAGCTCCAGCGTACAATCTCCATCGCCGTTACTCGTAATCCTAAGAGTGCTTTTGCCATCATCGCTGCTGCAAGCATATATCTCAGCCATCTTCTTGAAGAGCGGTTTTCCAAGCGTGTGAATAATTCAAACACAACCTCTAATTTATAGATGCAGCGTTCGATCTTCCAACGTTCGAAAATGGAACGTTCCAATAGAATGTTCGAAAATCCAATCGTTAGATATAAGTGCAAGGTAAACGCATGCGATATGCGAGTTGGAGTGGAACACTTTGAAGACGAAGAGATGGAATGGAAGTAGGCATTGTTATGACTGCTTTGGGTTGAATGCTCCTATATGCGAACAATGCTTCAAGCCTGATCCTACCTTTAAGGGTATGTCAACGAGGGACCGCCTCTTGGCACTAGTCAATGCAAAGGCAAAGGTTTATCCTCGCGTGCAAGAGGAGTTGCTCAAGAAAGAAAATGATGGGAGAAATAGTCTATTGGTAAAGATTCAGAGAGGGGTTACGAGGATGAGCATTGAAGCAACGCATAGAATAAATCGACGACATTCGATGTTTGCCGAACTTCGTCGATTAGGAACCTTTATCGACCCCGAGGCAGTTAGAGCCATTAAGATGCATATGTGGGCTATGCAAAAAAACTTAGTTTCCTACCTGGAAAATTTATGTCTTGAATCACCCTATATAAGTGCTTTGAAGATGAAGGGAATCGCAAAGGAAAGGAGGTACGTTCGCATTACACAACCGCCCACGAGAGAAGATCCATACATAACATTTGTGTATAGCAACTCGATGTATTGGAACAAACCAAAGAGTAATAAATTCAAACGAATGTTAGGATCAAACACCATTCCTTACCAAAGATGTAAATTCATAATAGACCTACTTGAAACCGCAATCAGTAGGATTGAGAACATGAAGGGATACATAACGTTAGGTAAGGAGATGATAGACTCAAAGGTGTGGATACTTTTGTTTGCATCCGGAATTCATCCTGCCGAACACTTATTCGAAAAATACCAAATGATTACCGACGACTGGAAATCCTGCCCTGATTGTCACGCACTCAAGCTACGTCGTGAGGATATAGCAAATATGCGTGCCTTGTTTGATCAATCACTCGACATGCTCTATGAATATGAACAGTTCCTAAGCAATTCACGGTGTAAGCAATACGAGATTGAAAATAAATCTAAGATATTCTTCGTTTGAGATTAACCAATCACAACCGTTTATTTAATTGCGTCAATATCCTCTGCTTGAAATCAACCGACCAATCATATGCCTCTAAAAAATACATACCTCAAACAACCAATCATGTGCCTTTAAAAAATACATGAATCAACCAGATGTTTCTAAGAAAATACATGGATTAATCAACAAGTCACATGCCTCTGAAAAATACATACCTCGAACAACCAATCAGACGTCTCCAAAATATTTAAGTCAACCGACCAATCATATGCCTCTAAAAATACATACCTCGAACAACCAATCAGACGCCTCTAAAAATACATACCTCTAAAAAAATACATACGTCGGATAGCCAATCACGTACCTCTGAAATATATAAATCAACCAAGCAATCATATGCCTCTAAAAAATACATACTTCGGATAGCCAATCACATGCTCTCAAAATATGTACATCGAATGCTTCATTCGAATTGGTATATAAGTCGGATCCCTCGGTGAATAGTCATTCATCGTCATGGCTGGACGCTTAGTCGACATCGTCCTTGGTGCAGCAGAAGACAACATTGAATGGACGGTATGCAAGAGGTTTGACACAGCCGAGGCCTCCACGCAAACGAGCAAAGAAAGTAGCGAGTTGAGAAGCATCGTATACAAGATGGTGCATGGAAGCACAACCTTTCAACTCCTTGAAGAACATGGAGACGCGTTCGTTGAACACTACGCCAACATTATGAGCATTGCGTCAAAGATGAGGCTTGACGCCTACCAACATCTAAAGTCTAAGGTTAATATGGAAAAAGAAGAAAAAGAAAGAAAAGAAAAAGAAGAAAAAGAAAGAAAAGAAAAAGAAAGAAAGGAAAAAGAAAGAAACGAAGAAAAAGAAGGAAAAGAAAAGGAAGAAAAAGAAAGAAAAGAAAAAGAAAGAAAAGAAAGATTAAAGAGGAAGAAGGAGAGAATGGAAAGCCTTGCGAAGTTGGTGAAGAAAAGGAAGTCTACACCCTTGAATACTCGCCTAGGGACAATGGTTGATGCAAGTATTGAGTTGGAAGGGTCTGACGCGACTCCAATAAACGATAGCAACCTGATTGATTTTTAGTTATTACTAATAAATTCGTTTCGATTAACATCCTTCGTAATGATTCGAAATTCGAAGGCGTAAAGTATTTAAAGCTTTGTGTCTTGAACTTGTCTTCATTCTTCCTGCGAACATGTTCAAAGCATACAGTAATCGGTTGGATAATCCATACTATAGTCAGCGAATTAGCGAAGATTGTTGTTTTACCGTACGCACTCCTTACTATTGCGCACGCGAGTTAAGACATCAATTCATCAAGACTGCAAACACCAAGTGCATTGAAGTAATCCTCAAGAGGTTTCCAAGCGGAGAAGACTATATAGTCGAAGGCTTTACCAAGTTTAAAGAAGGAGTACATAAGAGCATCGTTGAAACGATCATTGGTAGTCGTGGAAGCATCGTATGCATACAACCCGTCGATAAGCAGCATTTTCATCGTCGGATTCAAAGAAAGTATACTTAGCACGATGGCTTCAGTATCAAAAACCTACATCCGTACATCGCTACTGTATGGAGGGATGAACCTATCAAGCGATCTTACTGGAAGATATTTCGTCAGCGAAAGCGAAGAAGGTAAGGGGGAAAGCCTCATGGCAAAGCTGCTCTTTCCGCATGCATACGAGCTAGGTGAGCAAGACAAGCAGGAATATTATCCCTCAGTTTGGGAAGGAACTCATTATTCTGCAGATGAAATAATCAAGCCATTTAGAAGTGAAGGAATAAATCTATTGCAAAGGAAGTATGAATGCGATGATGTAGAATTTTTTCGCCAACTAAAGAGTTAGCTTCACTTCATAGAATTTATGAGAGAGCAAGAATACAACCTGGGCGAACCTTGTAGGATAATCGTAAACGTGACCACGTGGTAAGCGTTCGAAAGTTCGAAAGTTTGAAACCTCCGTAAATTTCGTTGAATGATGAAACATTCATCATTCATCAAAATGGGTGTAGACGTGTACATGTTGTTTGGAGAGATAAAAATTGAAGATAGAGAAGAAACCGAGTACGATGGACAGTGTTATATAAGAGAGGGTTACGGAGGAAGACAAGCATTCGAGAGCAAATTGCTATTTCCCGAGGCTTTTGAAGATAAAGGAGACAAAGGCGTTGAATATCGTGGAGACAGCGTCATCAACTTGTTCATAAGCGAAGGAATCGACGTATTGCGAGCAAGATATCCAATCGACGACCACTTCATGTGGATGTTGAGAAATTGGACTCGCTTCTTGTTGTTCATGAGAGAGCAAGAAAAGTGTTTGGAGAGACCTTGCAAGATATATATTTCTTGCTAGTTCGAAAGTTCGAAAGTTCGAAAGCTCGAAAGTTTAATATAAACGGCGGACTTAGTTGTAACTAATTAGTCATGGCATCACGCGCTGAAGAGGACATCGAATCAGCCTTAGGTCAAGCCATTGAAAACCTTGCAAAACTTAGCATAAGCGATCAATCGATAAACCAGCTCGTGGATCAAGCAAGTGGAAAACTTACAAAGCCAACAATCAGCAATCAGCCGCAATCTGAAGCTGAGCAAGTTAAACATTCAACTTGCCCGCGACAACATTCAATACGAAAACATCCATATCAAAGATTCACTGCAGGAAACACAAAGTATACAATCTACCTAAAAAAAGGTGCGAACATCTACACATCATCCGAGGAAAATCCTGCCGTTATAGTCGTTCGTCCTGCAAAGGAAAAATGAGTGCTAGTAGTATAAAGTATACAGACGATAGCATCCCCGTCGCCTCTAGTCGCTATTGGATAAGCGATGAAGAATTCAAAGCGCAAACACATAAACTATTGGATGAGGCTTTAGAAAAATATGGATCCGCAGAATTCGAAAATGCTACCGCTGGTACAACGGGCGATGCTTGAAAAAGTATATGGAATTGAAGAAAAAACTAAGAAATCAAAACCTGGAGTACCCAGTCGACCCCTACCACGTCGACGACAACCTACAGCTTGGAATACACCACCACAGCATATGTGCATTCAACGAGAGAGATCCACAAATACGTGCAGGACGATCATGGAGCTTTACGACGCTTAAATTCCCTGGAGTGAGGAGGGAACTCAATGCAGAATGGGTGTCAAAGGTTGTAAGGGTGAAAGGACTCCAACAAAAGTTGGAGCTGTTTGAATCAATGAGCAAAATATTCCTCAACGTGTGTGGGTGTGAATCGTGTAATAATAGAAAAAGAGTTCTGGTAAAGGATTGTCGTAAGTGTTCAACCTGTAGAGCAAACTCCAAAGTCAAGTTCAAAGTGAATACTGGTCGCTTAGCTAAAAACCCTGGCTACGATAATCCTTGCCGTCTATCCACAATTGAAAGCTATAGAGGTGTGCGCTTCGAGCAAGATTCGAGCGATAGACACGCTACTAGTTGCGAGGAGTATGATTATACAAACTGTTTCAAAAGTTGCAGTGATTGTGTTCAAGTTAGAGAACAGCGTTGCAAAGATTGCATTGATTGCCATACGTGCAGGCGTGCATTCCTATTTAAAGATATTGATGAGTTCATCGCAAAGATAAGAGGTGTTGAAGAGATTCAACATCATAGGGTACTTCAAATGAGTCTACCCCTACCTGTTCCTGACATTTAGAATTCCACGTTCGAAATTTGGTTTAAAGGACTATCATCACTAATCTCTCGTAATTCTCTTGTAGACGATTGAAGGATGGGAACGTTGGAGGACGTCCTGGTAATATACGAAGTGCAAAAGATCATAATACCGATCTTGGAAAATCATACAATGAACGACATAATGCGTCTAGACCTATCGTTGAGTGGAACAACTCCTGCTTCATGGAACAAAAACAAAATGCTTACAACCTCAGTGCGCGACAACCTATCGTGGAATGATGAGGTGCGAATACTAACTCCTGATTTGGTATGGGACTTGAACTACGCAAAGAAGAGAGCATCTGATTCGCTGTGAGGAATCTGCTACATCCTAAGGTTAATGTTCGATCGTTCTACGGAGTAGAGTTCGAAAGTTCGAAAGTTCGAATCAAACAGTATATATGAAGTCGTCGCACATGAGGACACCACAGTTGAAGGAAATATCAAGTAGTCGACAATAAAAATGACTTGCATGATGAACTTCGTGTTGTTATTTAATGGAAGAAGTTTGGATAATTGGAGAGAAGATATGTACAGTCCGAGAGGACACATCTTTGAAATATGTAGTCTATCTGTTGGAAAGTACGTGTTCCCAGAGTTGATGAATGGTGACGATGTAGATGAAAAGACAGAGGGTGACTTGGTGATAAGAAGAAGAAAATATGATTTCAAAGAGATAATGGAGAGATATATGCTGAATGGTGCGACGAAAGTAATAGAAATGAGAAAGGGGAAGCATTCCGAAATCTGTTGGACAATGATGCAGTGGTTTAGTTTCATGGACTTGATGGGGTATAAAGAAAATGAGCTTAACGAACAGTGCACCGTAGTGTTGATAAAGAAATCAGACTGTAGCGTTGAAAGTAGTTGCCATAGTTATGAGAATCGTTTGTTAAACCTTCAGATCTAAATAAAAAAGTTTGCGTACTTGCTTACAACCTGCGGGGTTTGGGCTTGGGGGTTGGGGTTGGGTGGGGCTGGGTCGGGTGGGGCTGGTTAGGCTGGGCTGGGCTGGTTTAACTATTTTAGGGGGGAAGGTACTAAAAATTGTGTTAGAATGCCGTAACGCCCTTACGTAACGCCGTAACGCCCTTACGTGGTGGTCGGACGTCAGCTCTCTAGCTCCGTCTTTGAACGTGATAAACGTGATATGAATGACAACATTTTAAAGGCAATTATAAAAATTCGCGAGAAAGATAAGAAACGGCCTTGCAGAGAAACGATTTACCGTTACTTCATAAAGAGTGGATTAACACACAGCATCTCCGAGGTGGAATCTGGTATCCAACGTCTCGTGATGGAGGGCCTAATTGAAAACCGAGGCGAACCTGGCAAAGACTCGTTATTTATCTTAGATGGAGGGAAAAATGATCCAAGAGTGACTGTCAACGATGAAGAAGGAAAGGAAGTTGATACATCCGTTAAGTACACTACTTACGACGAGTTTCTTGCATTGCGCGCCAAAGTGGAAATTCTCATGAAGGCCTACGAAGGCACCCACGCCGCCAAAGGTATGTCGAACTCAGATTTGAAAGAAGAGATCCAACTTCTAAGGAAGGAAAATGAATCACTCAGGAATGAACTTCGTCGCAAAGATATCCTAATAAATAGCATTGAGGTAGATAATCCCAGTCTTAGGCCTAACTTTCATCAAGATTCTGTATTTGATCCAAGATGGAGATATGTCAACAAAACGAAACAACAAATCCCAAGGGGCAATAAAACTAACAAAACTTCTCAACGCCAAACGCAGGGAATATCTCCAAAACCCACCTGGGAACCGATTAGCGTGGATTTGGATAGATATGTTGAAATCGCAGGCCCTGCACCAGAATCAACTTATCCAACAGCAGGTGGCAACCCTAGACCTAACCAAAGCTCTACTGAATTTCAAATTCCAAAGAAATGCCACACAACCAAGATGCAGTCTCCCAAGCCCTCCTGGGAGCCAATAGACGTCAACTTGAATAGATATTCAGTAATTGCACGCTCTTCTGCTGAATCAACTTACGCCACAGCAGTCAAAAACACCTCCGAATTTCAGAGGACAAAGAAAGATGTTGAACAAAATCTCCACACAAGACAAGAGAAAATCTCCGATAAGCAAGAGAAATACAAACACAACAGATATGCTTCATTGAGAAGACCAACTCAAGAGCACTGCATCGAAATAATTGGCGACTCCCTGATAAAAGATGTGAAAGGGCATAAAATGAATGAAGCTACTGGTAGAGCAGAGAAGATCTATGTGAAATCATTTAGCGGTACTACAACTGATGATATGAACAGCCACGTGATACCAACCATGAAGAGAAATCCTAAGAAAGTTATCCTTCACTGTGGAACCAATGATATCAGAAGCCAGGCTACACCAGAAAGCATTGCAAAGGAAGTTATGGAGCTTGCTGTCAGTTTATCAACAAAGGAAAATACCGTGTTCGTGTCAGGCATTGTACCAAGGGGTGACAACTGGAATAACAAGGTCAGTGAAATAAATAAACATCTTCAATCAGCATGCAGTTCAAGAAATATGCCTTTCATTGACAACTCCAACATTTCTACAGAATATCACTTAAATCGAAGCAGACTCCATCTGAATCCAGAAGGTACGCGTATTTTAGCGAACAATTTTCTTTTTCACTTAGGTTATTGACTAGGACCAAATTCAGACGTAGTGAACTCCTCAGAAAATTCTTGTAACATTAGTAGCTTAGATAGGCCTTCCTTATTTACAGATGAATCAATTAGTTCCCCTAACTCCTCAGCCGCTACCCCTCTTGCGGCTGATACTGACACTACTGATGCCAAATCCAAACTAAAGTTGTTAAGAGTAAGAAATATTGGTAGGGTTATTATTGGCTACCTCAACATCAATTCTGTTAGAAATAAATTTGATGCACTCAAAGAAATCGCTTCACAAAGTTTAGATGTCTTGATGATTGCCGAAACAAAACTTGATGCTACTTTTCCGACGGGGCAATTTACCATAGAAGGATTTGCAACTCCCTTTCGGTTAGACAGAAATGCAAATGGCGGTGGTATACTAGTCTATGTCCGAAGTGATATACCCTCACATCAGGTAAATTCTTACAAATTTTCCGCGGGCATCGAATGCATTAGTTTTGAAATAAATTTGAGGAAAAAGAAATGGGTGCTGTTCAGTGTTTATCGACCACCAACCCAGTCTCAAGATCATTTATTTGAAAACCTTGGTCGTGCTCTCGACCACTACAGTGACAATTATGAAAACTTTATGTTTATAGGAGATTTTAATATGACTGAAACCGAGGAACAGTTGAAAAATTTTTTGGACCTATACAGTCTCAAAAATCTTGTGCAGGAACCAACATGTTACAAATCTCAAACAGCAAGATGCATCGATCTTGTATTGACAAACCGAAACAGGAGCGTGCAACAAACAACTACAGTTGAAACTGGATTGTCTGATTTTCATAAAATGGTTGTTACTGTCCTTAAAACCACTTTCCCAAAACAAGGGCCAACTGTAATTAACTACAGAAATTACAAAAATTTCACGGAAACTGTTTTTAGAAATGACCTTCGAGAGGAACTAAGGAGAATAGAACCATCGGATTTGAATTACAGTTCATTCGAAACTACTTTTGATAAAGTGTTAGACAAACATGCTCCAATTAAAAAGAAATATGTGCGGGCAAATGACAAACCATTCATGACTCGTGCTCTGCGCAAAGCTGTCATGTTGCGTACCAGATTACGTAATAGATATAACAAAGACCAAACTGTTGAGAATTGGAACAAATTTCGCAAACATCGAAACTCCTGTGTTAAGTTATTTCGAAGGGAGAAAAGAAATTATTACAATAACCTAGACATTTCACTTGTTACTGACAATAAGAAATTTTGGAAAACTGTAAAACCTTTCTTCTCGGACAAATTGCAAACAAATAATAAAATAGCTTTGATTGAAGATGAAACTATTATTTCCAATGATGTTGAGGTAGCAGAAACTATGAACGAATTTTTTGTCACTGTAACGGACTCCCTTGGCATAGATGAAAACTCTGATTACGAAAACACAACAGAAGGGATCACTGATCCTGTTGATAAGGCAGTTTACAAATTTTCGAATCATCCTAGTATTCTAAAAATCAAAGATCACTGTCAAAATGTCGGTTCCTTTCATTTTCAGAAAGTTGCCCCTGATGCTGTTGACAGAGAGGTTAGAGATCTTAATCCTAAGAAAGCTACAACGCATAAAAACATCCCACCTAAAATTCTTAAATCTAATTCTGATGTGTGCGTAGAACCTTTGACGCAAATCTTTAATGATTGCATTGAACATTCATCTTTTCCCAATGAACTCAAGTGCGCGGATGTCACATCTCTTCCAAAGAATGGACCAAGCAATACAAGGACTAACTTTAGGCCAATTAGCGTTCTGCCTACGGTCTCAAAGCTATTTGAAAGAATAATGGATAAACAAATTGTTGCTTATATTACATCCTTTTTATCGTCACTTCTCTGTGGTTTTCGAAAAGGTTATAGTGCCCAGCATGCGCTTGTACGGCTTTTAGAAAAATTCAAAATTAGCCTTGATGAAGGTGGTAAGGCAGGTGCTGTATTGATGGATCTCTCCAAGGCATTTGATTGTATCAGACATGATCTTTTGATTGCAAAATTGCATGCCTACGGTTTCTCTCGTGAAGCATTAACACTGATTAATGATTACCTCACAAATAGACAACAAAGAGTCAAAGTAAATGGGTCGTTCAGCTCTTGGAAAAACGTTACACGTGGTGTTCCCCAGGGGTCAGTTTTAGGACCTCTATTATTTAACATCTATATCAATGATCTTTTACTGTTTATTCAAAATGTGGATATATGCAACTATGCAGATGACACCACAATCTATACCTGCGATAATAACCTGAGGGATATAACTCATAGGCTTGAACATGATTGCAGTGTAGCTTTGGAATGGTTTTCCGACAACTTCATGAAATTAAATGCAGATAAATGCCATCTTTTGGTTCTTGGGCAGAGTAGCGATGATCCAGTTACTGTTAGAATTGGAAATTCCGAAGTTGTAAATAGCTCTGAAGAGAAGCTACTCGGCGTTCAAATTGATAACAAACTTTCCTTTGATAATCATGTCTCGAAATTGTGCCAGAAGGCTAGCAATAAACTTTACGCACTTGCTCGCATATCGCCATATATGGATCAGAGCAAACTAAGAACCCTCATGAGGGCTTTTATCACCAGTCAATTTCAATATTGCCCTTTAATCTGGATGTTTCATAGCAGGCAGCTCAACAAAAAGATTAACAAAATACAGGAAAGGGCTCTGAGAATTACTTATAAGGATGCCGAATCTACTTATAGTGAACTATTAGAGAAGGACTGTGCCGTTACTATTCACACAAAGAACTTGCAATTACTTATGATGGAGATGTATAAAACTAAAAACGGGCTTAACCCGTCATTTATGCAGGAAATCTTCTGTGAAAATGCAACTCACTACAATTTACGTAATAATAACGAATTTGTACAACCCAGAGTGAAATCTGTTAGCAATGGGACAGAAAGCGTCCGATTTAAAGGTCCGCAGTTGTGGCAAATGTTACCACCAACGATACGAAATTCGGAATCGCTTTGTCAGTTTCAAACAAAGATCAAAAATTGGTACGGGGAAAAATGTCCATGCTTCCTTTTCATACTACTTTCAGTGTCAGGGAGAGAAAAAGAAATGTCATGTTACAAACGTTTATTGTAACCTTAACCGGCACACGTTGTATCCTGCGTTAGAATTTATTTGAGAAAGCAGAAATTCGAGCGGACAAGCACAGGGCGTTTATATGTACCTTATCGGCCTTTTTACGCCGGGCCTATTTTAAGGCCGGCCCTTTTTACGCCGGCCCTAATTAAGCCAGTCTCAAAATTTGCTCTAACGCCACTTAGGGCCATCTTTAACGCCACTCAAAGAGCAAAGGAAAGGAAATATTGATAATGGATATCTTTATGGACTTCTACGTCATTTGTTCTACTCTTTCTTTAAAAAACCATGATTTTAATCAATAACAACTGTTTCGTTGTTTTCTCCATCTTCTCATTTCAAGGACTCTGAAGAGCTTGTTCTCTCCGGTTTTAGAAACGCTTTTGAGAGAAGCTACCAGTTCACTTCCTTCTTTGTTGATCTCCAGAGTCGAACATCTAAACCAGTGCCATCCCCCCCCAAGTGCTGTAAAGCTGTATGCTTTACCTGCCTGGGCCAACTTCTTGCATTTATCCCATGTGATCTGTCCGCTGCCTTCCTGTTATCGTCCTTGCAGCATGATTGAGGAATCCAGTTGCACAATAACCCAGACGTTAATCGATTCATTAAACACTAAGGTTCAGTACTGAAAATGTATCGCTTAGGGGTTGATTGATTCTGAAGACAATTGTAAAAGAATTTCAATCGCAAACAAACTTTTTGAATTGCAGTAATGTTTCAAAGTGTCTAATCTCATATTTGATCCAGTTTGATTTAGTGCTTTGGAAACTAAATTATGCTTGCCACTTTGCAGGTCAAGAGCAGCAATTCCATTTGCAACTTCAGTTTGGTGTTGTTGAATAGGACATATTTTTTCCTCATGTGCATGGCGTTTTGAATTTAGTTTTTCAAGCTGAAGTAATGATGACGATTGAAGATGTTATTCGTAGCTTTCAATAAAAGAATATATATTTAGAATTGATATTTGGAATAAAAACATTTGAAATTGCAGTCTTATTTGTGGAAATTGATTATGGCCTAAATAGTGCTTCATACATATCTGCGCTGAAGTTGTGGAACAATACCTTAGTTTATATCAGAGAATCAAAACACTCGGGCACTTCAAAAAACAATTAAGATAGACCAGAGGCTGGAGGGTAAGCATAATCACCCGAGCTGGCGATTTACCGGACCAGCTTTTCTAACACAAATTTTTCACAGAATACAAATCTGGTGGGGCGTTAGGGGGCGTTTTCGAAATATAGGGAGTCGAAGGGTAAATACATGACATTAGCCTGTTTCTTACGTTTTCTGCAATATTACCTTTAAATTGGTGACTTGTGATGATACCTGATGCAGCTGATGAGCTATTTTGACATGTGCTGCTAGTGTCAAGTTTTGGGGGAAGTATAGATTGTAGGGGTCAATGAGTCAAGAAAGCGAAGAGACTACAATTGGGTGAAACTGAAAACTGAGTGTATTTTACGACTTGTTGTTCCAATAAGATGCTTTTTAGCTTGTCCGATGATGCAGAAGTTTTTTGAGATGCTTTATGATTCGATGAAGGTATCATGATCATTATTAAAACTAACTGAAAAGTGCTTCATGCAGTTAGAGATTATGTTTCTTGAAACATACAAGAATTGAAAGGCCCGATTAACCTCAGTCTCTGATTTTAGCTACTTTTTAGCTACAAGCTAACTTTAAAAAGCAGTTTGAATGATTCAAGTATATCTGCCATATTCTTATATTCAAATTACGGAATACGACAAAAGTTTTTCTCATATTTATATACGGAATGTGAGAAAAATTGTTTGTTGACGTCTTTAGATACTTCCAGAAATTTCAGCTTCAACCGTAGAAATATCGGGAAGTGTTTGTACCTCGACTGGGACATCCCTTGGATATGGCAACTGAAACTCGAGTTGTTGGGGGTACGCAACCTGTGTTTCGTTCTCATGTTCAGGTAGATAAAGCTGCCGTTGCACGTAATCTTGCTTCGATAGATTTTGTGGCTGCAGAGGATATGTCTGATGTGGTGAATATTGCTGCTGCTGTGCATATGGCTGCTGTTTATATGAGAAGTAATCTGGCGGAGGCTGTCCATATTGCTGCGAAGGAGGAGCTGTTGGGATAGCCCTTTGCTCTGCAATGTTTGTTTTGAGCTGTGTTGCTGTGCTCCATGCTCCAGAGTTACTTGCACTTTGTCTCGATGAATGACTATTTCCACGAACAACCACGCCCTCGTCTTGCTTGTGCTTCCAACGACACAAAATAATGAGTGAAAGCACAATGAGCACTACCCCAGCAACTGCACCACCGACTATCCCTCCAATCAGCCTTCCAGATTTTGATCCAGTTTCTGTTTCTGTCCCGAGCTTTGATCCAGACCCTGATCCAGATCCAGATCCAGATCCAGATCCTGATCCAGACCCTGATCCAGATCCTGATCCAGATCCTGATGCAGACCCTGATCCAGATCCTGAACCAGATCCAGATCCCGATCCTGGTCGTCCAGATCCTGATCCAGCTCCTAATCCAGATCCTGATCCAGATCCTGATCCGGATCCTGAACCAGATCCTGATCCAGATCCTGAACCAGATCCTGATCCAGCTCCTGATCCAGATCCTAATCCAGCTCCTGATCCAGATCCTGATCCAGATCCTGATCCAGATCCTGATCCAGATCCTGATCCAGATCCTGATCCAGATCCTGATCCTGATCCAGATCCTGATCCAGATCCTGATCCAGATCCTGATCCAGATCCTGATCCTGATCCTGATCCAGATCCTGATCCAGATCCTGATCCTGATCCTGATCCTGATCCAGATCCTGATCCTGATGTTACTCCTGTGCGAAAAATACGTCATTTTAATTAAAATCTTGCCTGCACTGGAAGGATTTCAGGAGACCTTGCTTTCCACTCTGATGGGAACGGAAAGCCAGTTTTCAGAAATCGTCCTCTCAAGAAGTGTTTTAAGTTGCACTGGAACCTCTTTCGTTTTCTTCGTTTTGGGACTCAAACATGATATTTCGTTGCTTGTGAGCGCGAAACAGATTTGTAAGAAAGAAGACAGATCTGCACTGTCAGTCTTGAAAGAATGCTGGCTTGTGTCACACATGCTTGCAAACGCTTTACTTATTTTTTTTGCATTTTCCAGTCGTTAATCGACTGGCAACTTTTTCTTGTTTTTCACGTAGGCAACAAAACTTTAGAATTTTATGGCGGAAAAATTGACCAAGTTCTCACTTCAAATTTGGCACGTGTTGCCGTGAGCATACAGTTTGAGTGGTAAGAAAAGTTTTATCCAAATTTTTTGGTTAGCGTAGGTGCTCATGAAGTTCCTCTGTAACAAGTATAATATCTTGAAATGAGCCCTCACCAAAGCCATGAAGACAAGCAATTTTGTTTGATGTATCTTATGATAGCCAAGAGTACGAGTAATACCGTGCTTTTTCTACAGATTTTCGGTGGCACGATTGTTTCCACAGCAATTAATAAGTTTCTTAAGGGAGGACTTCTGAAAACATGCTTTCTGTGCTGATCATAGTGGAAAGCAGAGTCACCTTAACATGAAAGTTTCACATGCACATTACTTCAAGTTAGACCTATGACGATGAGTCCCTTGTATCCCTGCAGTAAACCTTGCTTAACAGGGGCTCTAAAGCCTTGGCCAAACGATTCGATTTTAGACTCTATTCTCCTCTCCACATTTGTTCTCAAAATCGAGCATAGTTGAGCATCGGTGGTCAAATAATTCGATCTTTAACTCTATGTTGTCACTCCACTTTTCACTCAACTTTTCAAAGAGTTATTTTCAATGCTAAAGCGTGTGAAATCCAAAACTCAGTGATTCAAACCGACGAGTTACTGTGCATGTTTTCACTCGACTCACTCGACGATGTGGCCAGGCGATTCGATTTTCACTCGACAACACCTTCTTCAATCAACTTTTCTGATCAAAATCAAACTTCATTCAGCTCGACTCGACTCCAGTCGACTCACACGACAAAGTCAACAAACGAATATTGACTTTTCACATTATATTTTGTCAAGTGCAAAATCGAGTCGTTTGGTCGGGCACAATGAAGCAGTGAAAAAGCTGACCCTGTTTTCTGCAATCATCAATGGAATTATGATGGAGACTCGGCTTTGAATCTCAAATACCGTGGGAATTTTATCAAGGCCTATGCCTTTTCATCCCTTGTTGCCCTGCGTTCTTTGATTTGCTGATATCACTTGGTTAAAAGGGACTCATAGCATTACTCTTAACCCTATCCACACTAGGCTTTTTGAAACTTTAGGGAGACTAGGGGAGTGCCCCCTCTGTATTCTCAAACCATAAGTGCAAGAGACTTGAAACTTAGTACAAGTAACAAACATGATCAGTCAAAGAAGATAACTTAATTTTTATGTCACGTGACATGAAACGTGTCTCGAATGATAAATCAATCGATGAAATCTCTGGGAAGGGGGAGGGGGGTAACTTGACTTCCCAAGGAATAGGTTTGTGTCATTCAAATTGTAAAAGTACCACCTATACATCTAGAAAAACCTCTGAAAAGTATACCCATAAATTCGGAACTGTCGAAAAAGTTCACCAATAAATGGAATTTTACAAATGAACCATATCGATGAATCCGGAAAATATAAAAAATTGTTGAAAACCACTCCCACAAACCTGAACTCTATTATAAAAAGGGTACCAAGAAAAGGGCACTACCCCCTACGACAGAGAACTTAAGGTACCCCCCCCACCCCCAAGTGTAATTCTCTGATCTGGAAGTTACGACGAGCCGCCTCAAATTTACAATTCTCAATTACTCAAATCAACTCTAACTTTCTTATTGTAATTGGTAATGCCCAACAATCTTCTTACATGCGTGTTGCACAATGTGTCATTGATGAATAAACAAAATATAAAGTATTGCTAATTGTGCTACGAACAGAGCTTTGCTTAAAACGACGTTTGGGCTTAAACCCATCATCAAGTGAAGTAAAATTGGTAGAACGTTGGATAACAGAAGACTTGGCAGGTACGAATAACTAAAATCGAATATAAGGGAATATAGAGATAGGAAAGCAAAACAAAAAGGGGGAACAAGAAAAAAAGGAGTAGGTAAGAATAATTTTATTGCAAATAATTAAATTGATTGTTAAGTCTACAGGAAAGAGAGTTTCAAATTTGAAAATTATACGCTTCCCCAAAGTCTTTATTTTTTACTGCCAGTAGGTGCAGAGAGAAGGCTAAGAATCATCATGTCATAAATTGTGTGACGGCGTGGATTACAGAGTTCTGAGATGCTACTGTCGGTGTCATTTTCGTGTTAGTCATTAAGATGGGTCTTGTTCCTAACGTTGTGCATGTGTTCTCCAAATGTGTTATTTATTTGGTGAGAAGTTTCTCAAACGAACAAATTGTCGCATTAGGTGCATGAAATGCAATAAATTAGGCTGCATGATGAACATGTAAAGGTGGCTTTGACGGTGAGGGTCTTGTCTCCGTTGGTGATAGAAGTTGTTGTATTGATGTGGGTTCATATTTGACAGAGGGCGTGATTGCAAAGAAGAGTGCCAGGAGAGTATGAGGACTAAAGGTTTGTGCGTACGAGGGAATTTCTAATGTTCCTGTCTCTTCGGAAGGCCATTTAGCGTAGGGCGTTAATACTCTGCTCTTCTATTACCCTATATTCTACTAGTCTTACTTCACTCGATAATGGGTTCAAGCCCGAAACGTCGTTTTAAACAAAGTTCTGTTCGTAGCACAATTACTAATACTTTATTTGTTTATTTATTTTAATTGATGTTCTCGATTGATGAATCAATCGGTAGATAACTAGTACAGCAAGAATTATCTAAATTCCCCAATTATCTTTGCATGGAAATTTAGGGGAAACGGATGGTCTTCTCTCGGAGATTGAGGGGAAACGGAAATTTCCATTTGCCACATAGGAAACTGTTAGGAAAATGTCCGTTTCCCAAAAATTTCCAACGCAATGAAAATGGGGAAATTTCACACTTCTTTTCAGTGTAACGGGTCTCGTTCTTTTGTGCGCTGTTTCGACCTTGTCGTTTTTCCCCCTTTTTTAATTTTCATTTTATTCTGCTATAGGGATGCAAGCTTGCCCCCCCTCCCAAACAAAATTTTCAAAGACAAAACAGAAAGTAAAGAGGAAAGGAAGCTGAAACATCTTGACTTTTCCTTTTTCTTGATCGGCATCGAATTTTAGGCTTTTGGTTGTTTAAATTTAAGCCACGTGACCAGTAGATGCCCATATTTGGTAGGTGGTAACAACGAACATCACTATGGTGCTAAATGATTGTCTTTAAAACTGCCTTCCTATGATTTCTACTTTGATGGAAGAGCCAAGAGGAGCGAAAAAAGTATATGAGACTTACAATGATGTATAAGATAACAAATTCGCTAATTGCAATCAATGGTGCAAACTATTTAAAACTATGTCTCAGACAAAATAGAAAATATAATGACATCGCCTTCATCCTACCTAGGACAGGCCCAGGCTATTTCAATTATTCATTTTTCCTACGCACCATAAAGGACTGGGACGTTCTCCCAAGCCAAATTGTGAAAGTATCAACCATGGACTCATTAAAGACATTCTTGTCAACAATACAACAATCTTTTAAACTAAATTTCTTGTTTGTCAACTAGTCACCTTTTTCTTTGGTTTTTGAATACTTTAAGTCCCTGCATGTAAGGTCAGTTACCACCAACCCTTGCATTTTCCCTTTGTAATCAAGTTTTCAAGTTTTCAAACGGCTGTATATGCAATGACCAATCGTATGTCATCAGCTAAGCCCTCAACATTGAGGTTGCTGATTAACCTATGTAGATAGTGATGTAGATGTAGATGTATTTTATCTAGATTTGCTGACATCAACAAAGTAAAAGATACATTTCGTCCTTCAAGCTGATGATATCATAGCTCTAGCGAAGAGGGATAAAATTTCAAAAGTCGATACTAGTCAACAGGTTTTATTTACTTGTAAGTAGTCTATTGACGGTTGGCTTAAAGCCTCAAACTCGAAGGTCTGTGGTCCAGTGCTAAAGTCCAGTCCAGGTATGCCAAAATCGTCCTATTGTTCAGTTGGCTTGCAAAGAATTATGTGACCAGTTAGCATCAGAGTGCACTATTGGAGTCCTAATTCATAAAATTTCCATCGAACAAAGCCCCAGTGGCATTCTGATTATGATTTGGAGATAATTAGTCTCGGGGGTATCTCGACCTATCATCTGATAGGGACGTGCCATTTTGCCCGAAAAATTGGTACCCGTAATTCCGTAAATTCTGGTGAATTTTAGGGTCATAATTCCGTACATCGAATGAAAATCTGGGCCATAACTCCGGAAATTATGAAAATCCCCTGAAAAGGACACCCATTATTCCGTTAGATGTCTAAAAATTGTGAAAATGCTACCCATAGTTCCGTAACGGTTTGGAAAAAAAGTACCCCTAAAAATGGAACGTCCCCGTACCACGAAATGTACTAAGTTGCCCCTCTCCCCGAGTAATTAGTAAAGCATTAGTTGCTCTCCCGAGCAGTGGTGTGACCTAGGAGCCAAGGAGCAATGTGGTTGAAAATAGGTATTACTCTACATGTTTCAGAACATTTATCGAAAATTTGGAATAAGCGGTTTTCACTAGACATTCTGCCAGAATTGTTTCTGCATAACTTCCCCGTTATAAGTTGGCAATTACACAGTTCCAAAATCGTTGAAATATTGATACGCAAAACTAAGGATCAAATTTGAGCGAGTCTTTGCAGAAAGGGCCAAAACGAGCTTCACTGCTTCAAAAATCACACCAATTTGAACACATCGTTTTATCTCGAAGTTCACTTCATGATTTCTTGCACCAAATTCGAATTTAGGTATATTAACCATCCCATCAATTGCTCTAAAGTAGTGAAATTTGAAGTTTTACTACCATTCTGATTTTGCCGAATACTGTGAAACTGCACTATAGTTCAAGCAGAGCTGTCTTTGTTATCTGTTCAAATTCTTTAACAATAAAAGTCGAGGGGTCAAAGAGGCTTGCAACGTAAATTTGAAATTATCTGAAAATAGATTTTTCATACTGAGATGACTATTATTTGCATATTGTATAGGTCATTTTTTCCGTTGGCATATTGAACCTTGAATGCTATCCTGTTATCAACAACGAGTATTCCGGAACTTTCTTGTGAACAGAAAAAATTCAAAGAAAGATAAGAATCTATTTTGAGTACTGAATACAAACATGGTACCCTTATCCTGCATCGACTGTAATCATGCTAGAGATCAGTCTCATCATCACTACGTAACAAAGGGAAAGCACTGCGAAAAAAGCAAAAATTAAGGACTCTGCGCAAAATCTGCAAAGTCCATTGTTCAAGCTATTATTTTGTCGGGTTATAAATTCAGATTCATTCGTATAATTTTGCATGATTTATATTAGTGCTGGTTGAAGAAACTTCGCTTCGTTCTGAAACAATTGAAAAGAGGATATTTTGAAGAAAATTTTCGAAATCAAGCTGGGCGGATTTTTTCAAATCCTGAAACTTTTTGGCCCATCTGGCACAAAACGATTACTAACTCACCATAGGCTAAATGCCCCAATGCAAAACCTCGCTTTCTCGTCGTTGGTCCTTGGGGATGTTTGAAATACAAGTAAACGTATTCCTTCGTCGCAGTGACTGTCCTTGGTGTATATGTGCCGCAGAATTTCCCACCAACTGAACTCGCGAAGCTTCTTATGGAAATGTCTGTCGTATATGCAGTGGAAGATTCTAAAATCAAAACAGCATAGATATAAAATCACGTATTTCTAGAGGAAATAACCTATGGAAATATTTGTGCAGTAGAGTAGAGGAGGGCCAGTAGTGCCTGCCAGGAAACATCATTAGAGGCACGTTGTTGCCTGCAAAGGGTAGATACAAGATTCATAGTACACTTCTGCATGGAAGAACATCCTCCCACAGTATTACAAAGGTGTTCTTTGCTGTGAAACGTGGCAAAGTTCTACATTAAGCCACGCAAATGAAGTTAGTTAAAGATAGGTAATGGAAAGAATCAACTCTTTTCCTGAAAATTTTTATTATAATCAAATGACTCTTCCAAAAATATTAATCTTGATACACCTGGTGAGTGAGAAAAAAGTGCAATTTTTTTTTGAGGCAGGATAAAGAAAAAGCCGTCCTTTTGATTGATTCTGATTTCTTCGCAACGATGAAACATCTAATTTGGTCTGGAAACTTTGTACATTCTCTTCAAGACCAGAATACCAGAGATATTGGGCAGATATGGTGATCACAAAGTCCAAAAATCCGTCAATAATAGGAGATCAAAACTGGCTTGCTCTCAACATTAAAAACGGAGAGCTTTTCTCCTTTTTGGCCCAAAATTTAACAATTGAGGTAAGATTGGGCAAGATATCATTTTTCAACTGGCAATTCTTGTTCTGCATCTGTTGTTTTGTGGGTAAGTACTGCCTGCTTTTGTGCATGCACATTGCTAGGTAAACTATATTTTGAGGAATTGAAATACAAAAGAAACAACTTCATTGTTATAAAATACTTCATCGTACCGAATAAAATCAAAATTCCATTGCTGCAAGATAATTGTATGAACTCGAGGTACTGGCAGGAAACCGAAGTCTCACCAGAAAACGGAGCACAAGGATTGCGACGATAATCATAATTCAAAAAAGAGACAATTCCAAGGGTAAGACATTTCCAAGTTGAGTTACGACAAATCCGATATTTAATACTAAGAAATTTATGGTGTTGACTAATCCATGGTTAGGTTGACGTTTCGAAGCAAATCTCTGTGCTTCATCATCAGAATTAAAAGTTCAAAAGCATGAGGCTGTATTTGTACTCATAACAGCAATACCGAGCTAATAAAGTGCATTTTTACAGTTCCTACGTGTAAAGAAAGTGGAAGAGAAAGCCCAAAGGAATTATGTTTAAAACAAAGCAAGGAGGACAGTAGACTGTTGGGAGTTAAGTGAAGGACGATCACGCAAAATAAGTAGACTTTCGTGGACGAGTAAATAAAAGTCATTGTTAGCTCTGTCCAACACCGAGAAATCCTCCAACGACGCGGCCTGACCTGATTGGTTAATGTGGTCCCAGTTGGCAGAAGGACTTTTATTTTCTGACGTGCTTTTTTTATTCCCAAATGCTCCCTGCAAAGTATAATCAAATTACGAGACGTTTTTCGAAGTACGAGGCATGACAGCCAGGACACTGAAACTTGTAAACAACCGAGGAGGATACGTATGAGAGTTGGAAAGCGGTTTTTAACCCTATCAAGCCTAGGAGGGCTGAATCAGCCCCCCCTAGCGGTTTTTGTCCGTAGATTTTTACCAAGTGCTCTTATAAAGCCGAAACTTTCTGACTTTTAGTTTTTATCCTCGTCACGATCAAAAATTAATTTTTGAAGAATCAATTTCATTCCAGGGGGTAAACACGATCAGTTTTCGAGAGATATATGTGTAAAATTTAAATCAAACTGATGTCCTTAATGCTTTTCGTTTTCTCACAATCAACGATTGAAAATTTTTAGTACTGAACCCTATTGACTTTGAAAATTGAACAATGTGACGTCATGCGAAGATCACGTGACATATCTAAAAATAGATTTTATTTTTGGGTTCACCATATGATGTTTTATGCACATGCAAGTTTCAAGGCTCTAGGTTGTCCAGAACAGAGATAAATTAGGGGGCTGAATCAGCCCTCCTGGGCTTCCTAGCGCATCAAATACCCTAGGCCTGATAGGGTTAAAGGGTCTTTAAGAAATTTTTGTGATACACAATGCTCCCTTATGAATACAAGACAGTTCAAACAAAACAGAGCGAACTACGCACGAGACAAGCGCAGTGTTCCCTGGGACTACGAGAAGAGCGCAGTATACATGCCCAGTGGTCGACATGAAACAGGAGGAAGAAATTTGCACTGTGCTGTGGAAAAGATATTACGATGTTCAGGAGTTGTTATGAAAGGGTACTCCATGGCAGACTGCACTCAGTGAATGCAGATCAATTTTCTTCCCAACAAAAAATATTATTAGAAACTAACAGATTTGACCAGTATCTTCTCTGTTTATGCCTCAAAGGTCCCTGAAAATCTCTTCCTGTTACATGGTGTAGTTATTTTTCTAGGATTTTTCGCAATCAAGGCGCTTGAATAGGGAACTCCCGATTTGGAAGGCAGATTATGTTCATTTATTAGAGAACTATGTTCTGTCCGTGAGGGACGTCGCCGGCCATTTAGCTAGAGATGGTGTCTCGTTAAAAACACCAGGAAGAAAGCAAGGGCAAACTACTCCCGTACTCTGCCTATAATTCTAAGTCAATAATTCTCGTCTCAACAACGGCGTGAATGGGACTTCTCAAAATTTGGGTAATGTCTCGCCCGGTAGGGATACCCATGCACATCAGATGGGTCCAGATCGTTATCCAGTGACTGCTTTGAAGAATGAAAATGAAATGAAAGTAGCAACATGGAATGTTCGCACGTTATTTCAATCCGGAAAACTTGAGAACCTGAGAAAGGAAACTGTGAGATACAACATAAACATAATGGGAGTTAGCAAAGTAAGATGGAAAGGAGCAGGCAATATAACAACTGATAAACATACATTTGTATATTCAGGAGGAGAGGTACACGAAAGAGGAGTTGGTATGCTAATGGACCAAGCAACAGCAAAGTCCATGATGGGTGTTGGGCACCATCGGATCGGGTAATACTTGTGAAGTTCAGAGGCAAGCCTTTTGACTTATCACTAATGCAAGTATATGCACCAACTACAGATGCAGACTCTGATGAAATCGACAGTTTTTATGAAAAAGTAGATGCAGCAATATCTCAATGCAAATCACAAGATGTTGTTCTTGTTATGGGCGATTTGAATGCGAAAGTAGGCGAAGGCAGAGAAGAACATTTTGTTGGGCCGCATGGTTTAGGTACTCGAAACGAACGTGGAGAGATCTTAGTCAATTGGTGCAAGGGGAATGATCTGATGATAACAAATACCTGGTTCTTGGATCACAAACGAAGGAAATATACATTTAACAAACGATTTCGTAATACAGTGAAACAAAGCAACAGCTACCCAGGAGCAGACATTAACAGCGGCCATAATCTGGTAGTGGCTAGAGTCCAGATTAGATTGCATAAACTACAAAAAACTAAACAACAAGCAAATTTCAACTCACGAAACTGCGTGAAGATCATAATATAAGAAGTGAATTTCAATTGAAAGTCTCGAATAGGTTTGTGAAATTGCAAACATTTGAAACAGAAGAGATCGAAGAATAGTGGAGAGCCTTCGAAGAGACCTTGAACAAAAGTGCTGAAGAAACGATACCTAAAACCAAAGCTAGAAAGAAGCAAAAATGGATGACTGATCGTATTCTCGATATGATGGAGGAGCGAAGGAAGATAAAAGGAAAAGATGTATCAAAATACAAAGATCTAGACAATGCAATAAGACAGAAATGTAGAGAGGAAAAAGAAGCGTGGTGGAACAAACAGTGTGATGAAATTGAGAGAGAGTTTCATAGAAATCCATCAGTAGCACACACCAAAGTAAAGGAAGTAGCAGGAAAAACATACTGTTCAACAAGTGGATGCTTGAAATCTAAAATAGGAACTATAATAATGGAAAAAGAAGATATTCTTTGTAGATGGGAAGAATACATCGGTGATCTGTTTGAAGACGATAGAAGAGAAAGACCAGAGATCAATAAAGAAATGGAAGGACCACCTATATTGAAAGATGAAATTGAATGTGCTTTAAAGAGCATGAAATATGGGAAAGCAACGGGACCTGACAATGTCTCAGTAGAAATGATAGAGGAACTAGAAGACACTGGAATCAATAATGATAATAATAATAATAATAATAATAATAATAATAATAATAATAATGATAATAACAATAATAATAATAATAATAATAACAATAATAATAATAATAGCAATAATAATAATAATAATGATAATAATAATAATGATAATAATAATAATGATAATAATAATAATGAAATGGCTGTCTTAGAAAATGAAAAGGTCAAACTATTATGGGACTTTTCCATTCAAACAGAAATAAAAATTGACCATAACAAACCTGACCTAGTCCTGCTGGATAAGAAAGAAAAAACATGCTACGTTATTGATGTGACATGCCCTTTCGATACAAGAGTTGAAAAGAAGGAGAAAGAAAAGTTTGAGCATTATACAGATCTGAAGTATGAACTTCTCAAAGTTTGGAACATGAAAGTAACAAAAGTATACATAATACCAATTGTCATTGGCGCTTTAGGAACAGTCACCAAGAATGTTGCAAAATATCTCGAAAAGATTGACTTCAAATCAGGATTAGATCCTCTGCAGAAAGCTTGTGTGTTGGGTACTGCCAGAATAATTAGAAAAGTTTTGGACTACAACAAATAGGACGAAATGGGACACTAGAAGAAAAGGAATGACGGTTTAGCAAGAAAGACTAAAGATCTATTATCTCAAGCCACGGGAGGTGGCCTGATCATAGACAAAATACTGGTATATCATCAAGACCATGAGAAGAGTTGCATGATAATAATAATAATAATAATAATAATAATAATAATAATAATAATAATAATAATAATGATAATAATAATAATAATAATAATGATAATAATATAAAAACAAACACTGTTGGATCACATAAACGTTTCGATTAAAATCTTCTTCAGTATCAGTCAGTAATAACTTCCAACAGTCAGTAATAATTTTAAAATCTTCTTCAGTATCTTCTTCTTCAGTAATAATAATAATAATAATAATAATAATAATAATAATAATAATAATAATAATAATAATAATAATAATAATAATAATAATAATAATAATAATAATAATAATAATAATAATAATAATAATAATAATAATAATAATAATAATAATAATAATAATAATAATAATAATAATAATAATAATAATAATAATAATAATAATAATAATAATAATGATAAATAATAATAATAATGCAAACTTTCATTCAAAACAATTTAAAATACAATAAACGCAAAACCTAGTCTATCCAGCCAACTCTCCAAAATTTGGCATTGGTTGCATACCCACACAGTTCAAAAGTAAGATCAATAATGTCCTTATATACTACCATTAAAAACTTAAACCCTATTACTACCAGGGGGGGGGCACAAAGTGCCCACGGCGACGATTATTTGAGGCAGTGCTGTCAGTTCGAAAGATACAGAGCTGAAACTTGGTGAATTTTCCTAAAATTTAATAAACTAATTAAGAAATTAAAAATTTTTTCAAAATGTTAGACACTGATCACGTGACCAACATCTTTTCAACACGTGGTCAGCAATAATTGAAAAGAAGGGACTCTTATTTTTTCCAGAATGATCACAGATCATTAAAAACACTACCATTCAATAGATTTTGATAAGAGCTTTCAGATGATGTATAGTTTTATTTATTTTCGAAGACGTCCGCAATCTTAAACTTAATGACGTCATCAATGTTTATGACGTCATATAAATAATAAAAAATGTATTAGAAAAATTTCTATGACCTAAAAGGTTTCTCTGAATTATTATACATCGTCTTGAGGTATTTTAGAGTATTTACATTGACAATTAGGGGTTTAAATTAAACAATGAAAAACTGGTGCATTTAAATAATGAATATATGATATATATAATAAACTTAAACAAATATTATACTATGGATTTTTACTTATTAATGCTTCGTGTTACATTTTAGTACATCTAGAAAAGGAATAGTCAAATAAAAACTTAAATATTGTCAATTTTGCCAACAGCAAGCAAATACTGGAATTTTCCTCAATTATGACATCATTGTGACATCATGGATGTAATGAAAAATGACAAAAGTAGCCTATTGTGTAGATTTTGCTACTGTACACCATTGTACCAAGTTTCGGTCTCATATCTGCAATATTGGTGACTTTACGAAGGGGGGGCACTTTGTGCCCCCCCCCCGGTACTACAAGGGTCCAAAAAGCCCGGTATTGATAGGGTTAAAAGTTCGGGGGATGTCCATTCTCTATTTCTACGACAAAATATATAGTACGACTATCTTAAGAATATATTTGTTATTCGCTTAGTGAGGAACAGAATTTCATTCTCTGGTACCCTTATATATCGTAAAAGTTCGAAAAAGTTTCTGCTGTCTTTCTTTATAAAACCGCAAGCACCCATGGACACAATTAACATAACGAACGTCATTATATTTCGGTAGCAAGTTTGAAATCAACGTTTTGTATTTGTCGCGTTTTCTTTTGCTGTTTCCCTCCATATTTGTTTCAAAACCAATGGTAAGTTCTACGATGGTGACGACTTTCTGCTGAACAAGAACAATGTCAGGCCTTTCGTGATCACCTGTTACGATACAAGGGGATGCAAAGGATGGTATATCAGCGTATACATTCTTGCAGAATCTAGACAATGTATTCGCGATGTAGTTGAGGACGGAGTCGTGTCTCCATGTGTATCTCCCTTGGTCAAGAGAACTCTTGCACCCTGCAACCACGTGACCCAGAGTTTGGTTGTGGTGGCACAGCTGACATGCCTTATTCTCTGAGTGACCCCACATGAACATGTTACTAATATTTGGCAGTGTATTGTTCAAGTATCTGATGGTAAAATTATAGATGTTTTTGGCAAACTTTTTTGTACTGAGGTCCAAGCGGTTTTTGTACTTGCTAAGATAGAGTCCCAAACATGACGAATTACTAGTCCTTGTGTTGTGAGATTTTCTTTTATCTTGTTAGTGATGTCATTTCTGATGGATTTAATGACATTCTTTGTACTATTGAAGGTGTCATACTGCTTACTCTTATCACTGGAAACTTGCACCAAGTGATTTATGTCATGATTGCAAGAATTTTTCAAGCACTGTCTCATGACTACTTGGCACTGTTCGAATTTAGTGCTAATGTCCACAATGTTGAGACCAAACTGACTATTTGTCAACATGACGATGGACAATGTCCCGGATGTAGGGATTTCTAACCATCTACGAAGGTAGTTATGAGCAAGAGTGTCCAAATTGTTGATAATCCATGTTTGGTCGATGTCAGCTATTGTCAAATGCCACGACAGTTTGCTCATTAGATATTGAGAATAGAGCCATACCTTATTTTTTGGATGAAGAGGTAGACTGTCCAGAATAATAATAATAATGATAATAATAATAATAATAATAATAATAATAATGATAATAATAATAATAATAATAATAATAATAATAATAATAATAATAATAATAATAATAATAATAATAATAATAATAATAATAATAATAATAATAATAATAATAATAATAATAATAATAATAATAATAATAATAATAATAATAATAATAATAGTAATAGTAATAAGTTTAGGAGAGAAATTCAAATGCAAGATATTGAAGTAGAGGAAAATGCGTCACCTACAAAGTGCGCTAGAGAAGCAAAGAAATACGCTTAGAAAAGAATTATGGAAATAATGAAAGAAAATTGGGAAGCGAAGCCGATGCATGGACAGTATCCCGTGAGAGTTAACAAAGTGGATGTGGATAAGGAAGGCACCCATAAATGGCTGAAAATTGCCAGTTTGAAAGGGGAAACTGAAGGATTTATTGTCGCAGCACAGGAGCCTTGCTACAAATAACTATTGGAATAAGATCATTAAAGACGGGACAAACCCAAAATGCAGATTATGTCACGAATATGATGAAACCATAGAACACATTATATCAGGATGTCCAGTTCTGGCAAAAAAGGAATACCTTGAAAGACATGACAAAGCTCTAATTTACATGCACTGGAAAATCTGCAAACACTATGATATCGCAGTGCCCTCTAGATGGTATGAACATAAGCCAAGCACAATAATGGAGGGGAAAGATGTAATCATACTATGGGACACGCCAATCCATACTGACAAAGAGATTACTGCAAACAAGCCCGATATAGTGATTAAAGACAAGAAAGAAAACAAATGTATTTTCATTGATATGTCTGTGCCATCTGAACGGAATAACAGAAAAACTGTCAAAGTACAAAGACCTGGAAATAGAAGTAAACAAAATGTGGAACATGAAAACGACTACTGTCCCTGTTATCGTTGGAGCCCTGGGCCTTATCAGAAAGCGAATGAATGATCACGTGTCAAAGATCCCTGGAAGGATCCGCATCGAAGAAATCCAGAAGATTGTCTTGCTAGGAACATCACACATCCTGAGGAGAGCTCTATTCATAACCTGAGAAAAGACTGGACTTAAAGCCTTAGGGCCATGGTTTGGTCTTGGCCTCGCAAAGAAAAGCACAAAAACTGAAAGACACAATATAAGAGTAATAATAATAATAATGATAATAATAATAATAATAATGATAATAATAATAATGATAATAATAATAATAATAATGATAATAATAATAATGATAATAATAATAATGATAATAATAATAATAATAATAATAATAATAATAATAATAATAATAATAATAATAATAATAATAATAATAATAATAATAATAATAATAATAATAATGATAATAATAATAACAATAATGAATTATTCTTTATAATTGATATTAATAGCAATAATAGTAATAATAACTGGATTTAATAATAGTAAAAAGGGATCAAGGGATCACTTGAGGAGTAGCACCTTTCCCAGATGGCCTCTTGTGGCGTCCTAGACTGGTCTCCCAACACACAGTGTCATGTGAAGCGAATACAGAGCCTCTCCATGTTGAAGACCGTCCGTGCGTAGTGAAGAGCCACACCCTGCTAGAAGTGATCCTGTGGAAAGCAAAACACGGCGGATCTAAAGGAGTAAACCTTGACCAAATATCCCTCTGCGTTTGCAGGGTAGAGGTAGTGTTTATGGGCAACCTGAAGATCCTCAGTTCTGGCCATTTCACAATGACGCTTGGCGGAAGATCCCCACCGGACAACGACAAGGGTCTTATATCCTATGGGAAAAACACTAACTCACGCAAGTGATGAAATGGAAACTCAAACAAATTTCAATAACGACGTCAATGGAGGTGGAACCCATGGTGAAGCCTCCTCGTCCGGCAGTGAGTTTGTTAGGGACGGGTAAAACTCTCTGTCGTTATCAAGCTACCAGATCCCAAAGAAGTAATCAGAGAAGAAGGTGGACAAAGCAGATAACATCAGAGCAATAACATCATTTTATAAAAGCAATCCAAATGCGATTGGATGCCGCCAAAGGATGTATTGTATTGGTTTGAAGATAGAGGATTTGAAATAACAGAACAGAGCCTAGCAGACCAAGTACGAAGAATTCGAAAGAAGGAAATCATTACGAGAGTAGAATGTGAAGAAATTGAAAGAAAGCTTAAAGAAGAGAATAGATTCGCAACAGCTGAAGAGACTTCATCAGTGGCTGAAAACATCGAGCAGAACACAAGAACTACTGAAGTGCGCACAGAAATGGCTAGTGAAACTCCTTTGATAAGCACCAACGAAAGTAATCATCAGAATCTGGAAGAAACAACAAAGTTCTTCTGTCATCACTAAAAGAAATAATTCAAAACAACGAGAAGCAAATGACCCCTGCCCTAAGATCCTACGATAATAAGAAGCTGAAAGATGTAACGAAGAGAGTCAACGATGTGTTAGGAACTATAGAAACAAACTCGATATCCGAAACCAAGAATTTGATAATAGCAGGTATCACATTGATGTACAAAGAGTTAGGTATAAAAAACAATGCACAGAAAACAAAAGCCAAAGAGCCTTACTGGAAAAGGAGGTTAGAAAATGACATAAGGAAATTAAGAAAAGAACTAAGTAGGATAGAAAGTTGGTTTACAGGAAGATGGAAGAAGAAGAATAAAGAAGTAAAGGAAGAGCTCAGTAGAAAGTATAAAATCAAGGAAAAAGGATTCAAACATTTCATGGAAGAAATAAAGCAAAGGATTTTAGCCAAGTCGACAAAAATCAGGTGATATATTCAAAGAAATCAACAAATAGCCAAAATAAAATGTTTGCCAGCAATCAGAAACGTTTTTATGACAACATCAGCAACAAGAGCAATACTAGGCAAGTAGATCCTGACCCTGAAAAAGCAAAAGAGTTCTGGAAAAGCTTGTGGGATGTACCAGTCTCACACAATAAAGATGCACAGTGGCTAACGGATATTAAGAGTGAACTGACTGAAACATCCAAGCAAGAGGATATTGAAATAACCAGTGAGGATGTCAAACGGAAACTAAGTCAAACACCTAACTGGAAATCACCAGGATTAGATGGAATACAAGGTTACTGGTTAAGAAACTTTACCAGTTTGCATGAAAGAATCGCAAAGCAGCTTAATGAATGTGTCACAACTGGAGATATACCTGAATGGATGGTAGAGAGCAGATTAACATTGATCATGAAAGATCCACGAAAGGGCAATGATACTGATAACTTTAGACCAATAGCATGCCTCAATTTACTATGGAAGCTGTTAACAGGAATTGTTGCAGATAAAACCTATGACCACCTTGAAGCAAATAAATTTTTCCCCAGTGAGCAAAAAGGTGGCAAAAGAAATTCAAAGGGAACGAAAGACCAACTATTAATCGACAAGGCTATCTTGCAGAACTGCAAGAGGCGAAAGACAAATTTAGCAATGGCTTGGATTGACTTCAAAAAGGCATATGACCTGGTTCCCCATAGTTGGATCATAGGATCACTAAAGATGGTTGGAGTGGCCGAAAATATTATAAATATGCTTGGCAAGAGTATGCAGAATTGGAAAACGCACCTTCAAGTAAACAATTCCACTTTAGGAGTAGTAGGCATAAACAGAGGAATTTTTCAAGGGGACTCCTTTTCCCCTTTGATTTTTGTCATCACATTGATTCCACTAACGATGACACTCAGAAAAGTCAAACAAGGCTACTACATGAAAAAGGAGGTGTCAAAAGTAAACCACCTACTATTCATGGATGATGTAAAGTTATATGCCTCGAAAAGCGATGACATCGACTCATTGGTACAGACAGTGAGAGAATGCACCCAAGACCTAGGGATGAAATTTGGCATTAAGAAATGCGCCACCCTTGTTCTAAAGAGAGGAAAAATCAGCTGCTCCGAGGGAATCAATCTTGGAAACAACGAAATAATAGGAGAGGTGGGTACTGATGGATACAAGTATTTGGGTATTGCAGAAAAAGATGGCATATGTCATGAGCAATTGAAAGAATCAACCAGAAAAGAGTATTTCAAACGTTTGACCAGCCTCTGTAAATCAAAGCTGAATTCAGGGAATTTGTTTCAGGCAATCAACACATGGGCAGTCCCGTTATTGAGATATGGTGCAGGAATTATCAACTGGAACAAAGAAGAAATGGAAGACATGGACAGGAAGACAAGGAAGATGTTATCACGGTACGGTGCTTTGCACCCAAGAGAAGACGTTGAAAGGCTGTACATCAAGCGTAGAAAGGGGGGCAGAGGGTTAATGAGCGTGAAAGATTGTATCATGCTCGAAAAGGCCCAGTTAAGTGAATATGCAATGACAAGCGAAGATTACCTCCTGAAAGAGGTCGCAGTTGAGCTTGACTGTCAAAATTTTGTGAGCCCAAGGCTGAAAATTGAACTCGCCGATGAAAGGAAAAGGAAATGGAAAGAGAAGGCACTTCATGGACAATACTTTAGGGATGTTCAAGAGGTAGCTAGTGATCAATCTTGGGACTGGCTGAAGAATGGAAGAATGAAGAGAGAAACAGAAAGCTTGGTGTGTGCCGCACAAGATCAGGCCTAGCATACCAATGCAATTAAGTCAAAAATTTACAAAGAAAACATTAGTCCTTTGTGTCGTCTATGCAACAAACATTCTGAGACCGTAATGCATTTGGTAAGTGGATGTGAAAACCTCGCACAGAAAGATTACGAGAAAAGACATGACAAATTAGGTCTACATATTCATTGGCTGCTCTGTTGCAAATATGATATTGAATGCAGCAAGAACTGGTATGAACACAAGGCCAAGAGCATAGAAGAAAACGAGAAAACCAAAATCCTTTGGGATGTTACTATCCAGACAGACAGAGTTACTGAGGCAAGAAGACCTGACATCGTGGTTATTGACAAGGCAAACAAAACCTGCCAAATAATAGATATTGCCGTACCTTCAGATCAAAACATTACAAAGAAAGAGAAGGAAAAGATTGACAAGTATCAAGAATTAAAGTTGGAAATCATGAGAATGTGGAGCGTTAAGGCCTGGGTAGTGCCAATCGTTGTTGGAGCCCTTGGTTGTACAACAAAGAAGCTTGGAGAATATTTAAAGAACATTGGACTTCCTCGGATAAATTCAAGCTTACAAATGTCTGCCCTATTAGGAACAGGCAATATCCTGAGGAAAACCCTTGACGTCTGAGGCACGTAATGCGCTTGTTTCAAGGGAGAACTCCTTCCATAACTCAGTAAAATATATTGGAAGTGTATTTGGAGTGGAATAATGATAATAATAATAATAATAATAATAATAATAATAATAATAATAATAATAATAATAATAATAATAACAATAATAATAATAATAATAATAATGATAATAAATAATAATAATAATAATGATAATAATAATGATAATAATAATAATAATAATAATAATAATAATAATAATAATAATAATAATAATAATAATAATAATAATAATAATAATAATAATAATAATAATAATAATAATAATAATAATAATAATAAAATGTACATTTTTAGAGCACACATACAAATAACAAGTTATCTGTCTATGGCGCTTTACAATGACAAAAGTTTACAACTGGTTTAAAATTTAGATAAGTAATAAGAGGTCCTCTGCATGGTAAAATCTTAAAAACGGCTAAAATGAATGTTTATGAAATGAGTCTCGAGAAGATTTATTTAACTAAAAGAAATTTTAAAGAAATAGGTTTTCCAATTTTCTTGAAAATATCCAAATTTGGAGATGTTTTAACATTGTTAGGCAACATGCTCCAAAGTCGAGGAGCAGACTGAGAAGGCTCTGTCTCCATAATACTTTAATTTTGATCGTTGTTCTTGCAGGTTGATGCCATTCGCTGATCTTAATGAATAGCTTGATTTCTTCAGCTCGAGTAAATCACTAATATAAGTTGGTGCTTCGTCGTATAATGATTTAAAAACAATGGTCAAAACTTTATTAAATTCTGTATTTAATGGGCAACCAATGCAATTTCTTTAATCCAGAAGATATATGCTCGAATTTTGAAAGGCCAAGGATGACCCTGACAGCAGAATTCTGGACGTTCTGCAATGGCCTTATAGTGGAATCCGGAAGGCCAATCAACAATGCGCTACAATAATCCAAGTGTGATAACACCAAGGCATTTACAGGCCTGACAAGGGAATCATGGGTCAGATACTTGCGAATCTTCTTTATGTAATATAGTTTTAGAGACGCTATCCGACACTTTCCTGATATATGTTTTTTCATGTTTAGAGTGCTGTCCAACCAGACACCTAAATATTCAACATGAGAAGAAATTTCAACCGGATCATTTCCAACTCTGATTGATTTAACCTGTAATTGTTCTATGGTATGACTTGATCCAAAAGCAATAAACTCTGTTTTCTCCTGGTTCATCTTCAGGCGATTTTCTACCATCCATACAC
This sequence comes from Aurelia sp. 4 Dawson et al 2005, assembly GCA_964019985.1. NCBI lineage: Eukaryota > Metazoa > Cnidaria > Scyphozoa > Semaeostomeae > Ulmaridae > Aurelia > Aurelia sp. 4 Dawson et al 2005. The sequence continues at coordinate 12,009,861 of OZ026503.1, forward strand.
AGACTTTTTCAAGACATAATTGTACGTTAGCAAGTGTGAGCGATACTGACTCTTTGTCAGTAGATGATATTGAATACAGCGCATGATCAACAGCGTAACCCATTACAGAAATATTATTGTCAATGACATTCGATAAGGTACTTGCATATACCGAGTACAAGATGGGACCAGCTCATGATCCTTGTGGTACTCCAAATCTCAATTCCGATTTGTCTGATAAAACGTTGTCTATCTTAACACGTTGACTTCTATACTCTAGGTAGGAATTAAACCATTTCAAAGCTGTGCCTGTCACTCCAAAATTTGACTCAAGGACTTTCATTAAGATTGAATGATCAACAGTATCAAAAGCTGCAGACAGATCTATAGATGCAAAAAGTGACACTTTGTGGTTGTCCGCTGCAATGAGCAAGTCATTTTGCACTTTGAAAAGGGCAGTTTCAGTACTATAACATTCTCTATAAGCAGATTGGTTGCTAGGAAGTAAATTATGCTCTTTTAAGTGTGGTATAAAATCAGACAGTCCAGCTTTTTCAGTAATTTTAGAAATAAACTGCAAGTTGCTGACTGGTCTGTAGTTTTTGTTGATCAACTCTAAAGACAATTTCTTCAGAAGAGGTATCAGTATTGCCTCTTTCCAATTACTTGGGAAAGTTCCATTTGCAAAGGACAGATTCACCATTTTTGTAATGAGAGGCAGTAAAGCATCAATATATTCTTTGACTAACCTGGTGGGGAAAGGATCCACTGCGCAGTCAGTTGCATTTGCATCAATAATCAGCTTTCTGATTTGATCTTCACTAATTTCTGGGAATTTTTCAAACATGTCAACTGAAACCATTATTGGCTCATACTGTCCAAACTTATCGAACTCACTTCTTATCCTCTCAATTTTGGTCCCAAAGTAGATTGAGAAATTCTCTGCAAGTTCTGACCTATTACCCGGTGGCAATGGATTTCTTTTAGTATTGTTTGTAATTTGATTCACAACCTTGAAAAACTTTTTGGTGTTATGTGCACATTCCTCTACTTTGGACCTTACATAGGAAGACTTCAGATCTCTTACTTTATTGTTGAAATTTGATCTCAATGTTTTAAACATCATCATAAATTAGAATCTATCATGAATAAAATGTATAACACCGGTACAATACCAAACAGCCTGTCTAGATCAATATTTATTGCATTGCAGAAAAAGCAGGCACCACTGAATGTGAGCTACATCGAACTATTAGTTGAATGAGCCACATAACGAAATTAATGCTGAAGGTCCTAATGAAAGGAATGAAAAGACCTATAAGACAAGAAATTGGAGATGTACAATACAATATGGATTCAGTGAAGGAAAGGGAACAACTGATACGATATTCATCATGCGCAATTTGATTGAATTAAGTATTGAAGTCCAGAAAGATATATCTTTTTAATTTATTGATTATTCAAAGGTGTTTGACAAAGCTCGACATGAAAAACTGTTTGCCATACTTGATAAACTTGATATCGATGGAAAGACTTTGCGATGGATAAGAAATCTGTACTGGGAACAGACTGCTGCAGTTAGAGCCGAAAATCAATTGAGTGATTGGATTGAGATCGAGAGAGGTGTTCGACAAGGCTGCGTTTTGTCACCAGACATGTTTTCGTTGTATGGTGAAATAATCTTGAGGGAAGTCGAAGAGCTGCACGGAGTAGTTATAAATGGACGAAATGTGAATAACATCAGATATGCAGATGATACTGTTTTGATTGCTGGGACAGAAAAAGATCTCCAACATATTCTAAATAAAGTTATAAAAGAGAGTGAGTCTTTTAGGTTGGCACTGAATGCGAAGAAATACTCGATGACAGTATCAAAGAAGCAAAGTCCACAAACATGTACACTTACAGCAAAAGGAATCAAAATAAAACACGTTGAAAAATTCAATTACCTAGGAAGCTTTTTGACATCTGATGGCAAATCTGATTGTGAAATAGACCGAAGAATTGCATTATGAAAGGAGGCACTCAACAAAAAGAGATCTGTTTTAACTAGTACAAACATTTCCATGTCAACGAGGCAGAGAATCCTGAATTGTTATATCTGGTCCATCCTTATATATGGATGTGAGACATGGAGTATCTCATCTGTTATGCAAAAGCGTTTGGAGGCAACAGAAATGTTGGTTTTAATGAGAATGTTGAAGAATGTTGAAGATTTCATGGACTGATAAGATATCAAATGATCGAGTACTCATAACTGCTAACGTGAAGCGAAAATTGTTACATACCATCAAAAAGAGGAAAGGCTGCGTTGGTGTCTGCTTTGTGGTAATCCTCTGTTCCTTCACGCAATTTTGGCGTTTTGATGGTAGGGTGGAATTCCCTATCGTGCCATCTGGGATTCAGCAATTGCTAAAAAAAATTTTAGCAGAGGGCGAATCTTTCGGAGGGTAATTTGGGGATTGCTACAAGGTTGCCAGGGTAGCCTCAAAGGAATCTACAAAAGTTTCAGCACGAATCACAACGTGTGATCACATAGTAGGTGATGTTCTGACATCTTCCCGCCTCTTCCCCAGGCCTCGCAGAATGCAGCAAGTGTAGTGACTCGTGATGACACGGATGAATGTCTGAGCGAAGAAACAAAGTAAACGGATATTTATTTGCGACTTACTGAATTATTTGTGAAAGAAAATCGTCAAATGGAAACCAATCACAGTCTGGAAGATACACAGAACTACAGGATGCCTTAAACAAACGAAGAGAGATGGGTACCCTTGAAATTTCTTACTCAAAAATGTAATTTAGCACATTTTAGAGCTAGGCCATATTTCGGACACCATAGAAAGCGTGTCAGATTTGCTCATCTGCGAAGCAAGAAAAGGCTCCCAACCACACTGTATTGACTTTATGGGAATTAGTGATGTTTCAGGTATGTTTAGAAGACTTTTTTATGAATAAACTGAGAACTAAGAATGCTAGAAGCTCAGAAATGCTGAAAGCGAACAAATGTCGCGAGTTTGAGGCACCATAACTCCTTGGAACGGGAGAATTTTGACCGGCATCCAAACGTGAATACCAAAACGTATGGAGAGTAGATTTCTTCAAAAAAATTCGGGAAACTTCAAGCAGTTTTCTGTTCAGGTTGCGTTTCATGAGGGTAGGTAAAATTTAGAAAAATCTTCACACGTTTCTTTTATCCTCCTCACTTATTCGCCATTTGATTGGTCCGTAAAAATGAAGTTTTAGCGATCTCCGGTCATAGGCCACGAGCAAAATTCGGCTAACACATTTGATTCCTATCTTCGCCATGAGAGCTCTTAATTTCCTCTGATCCATATATAGTGACATGCGAGCAAGTGCATAAAGTTTATTGCTAACCTTTTGGCACAGTTAGGAAACGTGATTATAGAAGGAAAGTTTGCTATCTATTTGAACTCCGAGTAGTTTCTCTTCAGAGCTATTGAAAATATCAGCACTTCCAATCCTCACAGTAACAGGATCGTCACATCTCTGCCCAAGAACTAACAAAATGGCATTTGTCTGCATTTAATTTCATAAAATTGTCAACAAACCATTCTAAAGCTATACTGCAATCATTTCCGAGCCTATGAACTATATTTTCAAGGTTCTTATTGCGGGTATAGATTGTAGTATCATCTGCATAGTTACATATATCCGAGTCTTGAATAAAGAGTAAAAGATCATTGATTTAGATGTTGAATAAAGAGGTCTTAAGACTGACTCCTGTGGAACACCGCGTGCTACGCTTTTCCAAGAACTGAATGACCCATTTACTTTAACTCTTTGCTGTCTATTTGTGAGGTAATTTTTAATTAGTGTTAAACGTAATCAAACTTCTAACTAGGTCAAGAACGTGCCAATTCGGGTAAATTTGTTGTTCCGTGAGAGGTAAACTCCACAGCGATCTATCGTCCTATGGTGTCCAATCTGTCCGAAATGAAATGAGCCGACGTCACATTCTGCTATAGGATCGCAGGAAACTTGTGTCTTGTATGTGCTTTCTGTGCGCACAGCATGAAATAAGCCGGCGTCAAAACTTGCTATAAGATCGCAATACACTTTTTCAGCTTAGCGGCCTCGTTTTCGAATTTTACAATTTTTTCGGATTGTTTCATATGAAATTCCCGACCTCAGGTTCACATTCAGCACCCAAACTTTTGTCAAAATGATGTACGTCAGACTTTGATTGTACAAATGTGAAATCTAGAACAAAATAATGCGAATCCTTAAAGATATTCAATTTCCTCAGCAACAACACAGAATGAGAAGTAAACATAACTACGTCACAAAGGTAGATGGTAAAAAAACTAAATGACATTCTGTCCGCACCGGTCTTGAAAAGAGGCACATATATCAAGAAACTAGAAGGGTTCCTTCTACGGCACAGCTCTGAACGTAAAGAGTTATGGGACTAGTCTATTACTAGCGTAGACTTTGCCAAAAACATAAAGTCAAGCAGACGACAAAAGTACTTGAAAATTCGTTGCGATGTTTTGTCCTGCAATAGATTTGCCCCAAGTGTATGTCGTCAATCAAAAACAGATAGACTTATTACAGACTGAGTGCCTGCAAAACTGACTGCAAATAGTCCTCCGCAGAGGATTATTTTAACAGGGACTTTGAGTAGTTTTTCCTTTGTTCCCCTGTGTTAAAATAGTCCTGTGTGGAGCACCAAGCTCAGTCCGTTGGAGGGGCAGTCTCTTGGGGGCAATCAAAAAGGCACATTTGCAGAAAGCGTAGGTGAGAGCAAATTTTTCGTTTCTTTTTGCCCCAGGACATCGAGAAACAACGCAGACAACGAAAACACTCTGATGAGAGAGATCGCTCAATTTTCAACGTGCTTTAAACGTAATTTAGTTGCTAATTAGGTCAAAATTGTGCCAATTCAGGTCAAAGTTGCTTTTCTATCAGTGAAAACATCATAGCCATGTGTCAATCTTATGGTGTCAAATCTGTCCAACATGAAATAAGACGACGTCAAATTTTGCTACAGGATCGCGGGAAAATTGTGTCTTGCATGCGCTTTCCGTGCGCTTTCTTTATTTCACTCCAATTAGCAGAAATAAAGCGGCAATCAATTGCATTAACGAGCGTGACTGACTTTCTTTCTTCGCTCCTTTCTTACTGACCTGGAGCCCCCGCTTAGGTTACAAAGTTGGACTTTGTAATCAGAAATGACGTCTTACCTTTGATGTCAATGAAGTCATTAGTTGAAAAGATAGAGCTGCATGAGAAGAATCCAGTTTGCAAATCAACATCCATCAAGGCTACCCGTGTGTTGTTCGATGTTCCTACGTAGAATCTTCTATAGCAGTATGACTTTGAAAGTTCACCGTACTTGTATGGCCAGCCGTATGTAAAGAGTATTCCAGAAGATGCTGTCCCATCATACCTATGAAATATAAGATCCTTTTGGATGATTACAAAGTCCGTGTTCAGCTATAATTGAGCAATCGGGAATTTTGCGTTTTCTGCGAATTTGCCTGCCAGATTAATTTGCATGAATGAAGAATAAGAATTGTTTATGGAAGCAGGCAGGCTGCAAATGATCCATGATATCGATTTGTTGACATTGCGCAAATCTGTGCAAATCTTTAGCAGAAGTGAATAAATTAACCTATCTCACCTGGGCGATTTGAAACGGTCAATGCCTGGGGTGGGTGGAATCCACCCCCCTGTTTATCTCTGCTGTTGCTTGAGATATGGGAGCCAAATTTGCCACAAAGGTTGTCGATTATATAAACAATGAATTTGTGAAACAATGGTTTAATTAGCGTTGTTGTTGTTGTTGCTAGAGCATAATTAACATTATGACGTCATATGACGTCATAAAAATGAAAGTGCGTTGTGAAAGAATGGTTTAATTAGAGTTGTTGTTGTTGTTGTTGCTAGAGCATAATTAACATTATGACGTCATAAGACGTCATAAAAATGAAAGTGCGTTAAAAAGTCGTAAAACTTCATTTTTCGTAAAGAAATGAAACACAAAATGAAACACATAGACCAAAATAGATATAAATTCATACTTTAGACTTAATCGGACCTATTGAAAAGGATTAGAAGAGATACAAATTATATTTTTCACGGAGTGTGGCACGACAACTTGGTTACCATGGAGACAAGGCTAAAATAGAACACCAAAATTGTTACAGTTTCATTGCTGTATGATAGAAAGTTAAACTTGCTAAATCTCAGAGGCATTCAACAAATGCGGAAAAAACTTATAAATGAAAATGTACGAGGGGGTTGGAATCCACCCCCCCAGTTGAGATAAGGTTAAACTTAGTCTAAATTTAGACCCCTTGGATAAAAGAGACAGAAATGATAATTAGTGTTACTGACCGAAGACAAGAATCAAGAAACAATACTAGAATAGACTTTCATGGGAGACATTGCTCAGCGGGTCAAGATCGTGCCAATTCGGGTAAATTTTTTGTTCTGTCAGAGGTAAACATCATAGCAATATA